>CAUYON010140840.1:0-14364 GCA_963573935.1 Arctocebus calabarensis
TTCTCTTGCCTCAGCCTCCCTAGTAGCTGGGACTACAGGCACCCGCCACAGCGCCCGGCTATTTTTTTTTTTTGTTTTGCAGTTCGGCCGAGGCCAGGCTTGAACCCGCCACCTTCGGTATATGGGGCCGGCGCCCTACTCGCTGAGCCACAGGAGCCGCCCAGAACTATATATTTTTATTCTTCCTCAAATTATGTCTGTGAATCATACTCTTGTCCATTCCATATGCTATATTTATAGATTGGGAAAGTTCCATCTTTTTGTTACCAAGTTTGGTCTAATGGACAACTTGGAACTTTTTAGACAGAATAAACCCCTAGTTTGTATCACTACTATTTATTGACTGTTATGTTTAAGTAAGGCATTTACCTTGCTTAAGCCTCGGTTTCTTCTTTAAAATGGAGATAATAAATATAAACCTGTAAAGATTATTAGAGGTTTAAAATTTGATATTAAAAAAATTTTAAGGCTCAGCGCCTGTGGCTCAGTGGGCTAAGGCGCCAGCCACGTACACCTGAGCTGGCAGGTTCGAATCCAGCCTGGGCCCGCCAAACAACAATGACGGCTGCAACCAAAAAATGGCCGGGCGTTGTGGCGGGCGCCTGTGGTCCCAGCTACTTGGGAGGCAGAGGCAAGAGACTCGCTTGAGCCCAGGAATTAGAGGTTGCTGTGAGCTGTGATGCCACGGCACCCTATCTAGGGTGACAGCTTGAGTCTCTGTCTCAAAAAAACAAACAAACAAACAAACAAACACAAAACATAAAACAAAAACAAAAGCTTAGCGTGATGCCAACCCAGGTCCAAGGCTTCTACCAAAGTGGTGATATTGACCATTGATTCTTTCCTGAACACATTTAATTCTCTGAATAAGGAGAGACTTGCTTCATTAGAATTTTGTTCTCCATTCACTCTCGGTCCTCACACCAGCACCAAAAAAGAAGCAAAAGCCATCGTGTTTTGATGCCATCCTTGAAAAGTTAGTCTTTATCCAGAGTTTAGCCACTAGTTTTCAATAAATGGGGTCATGTTTCATTCTCATTTCTCACATAAAATTTCAGTAGACGAGAAAGAAAAACAAAAACTATGAAAACAGAGTAGATATGTTTTTAGCACCCTGAGTGTATTAAGCTAAAAGCAGCCCTTGTGGAGGAAAGAGAGTAAGTATTTTGTCGTGGTCAGTCTCACAGTAACAATGTCTCAGCCAGTGGTTTGTGGGTTTCCTTTGGTGTATTCTGTCCCTCTAGATACTCTGCTGTTGTTTCCTAATTTAAAACTCAACATTTTGAAGTGCTCTGTTTTCCTGCTAACTATAAGAAAATACCCTAAATGGTCTAGTTTAATCACAGCTTGTTATTAAAAAGTACAGACTCACAGTGGAGGAGCCTACCTCCCAAACATCTAACACTCATGTCATCTGCAGTCACTTCTTAGGACTTTGCTCCTATTGTATTAATGTGGGTGAATTTCACTGAATCCAAACATCTCCAAGTTATCTCCAAGAGTGTTATTCCAATGGGATTTAGCTAGCACCATTAGAAGGAGAAAAACATTCTAAAATTTTATTACCAGACACAGGCCCTAGACTGCCAAGTCCTTCTTTTACCATCCTTTACTGCCATCCTTTGCTTTTAACTAACAAGACGTAGCTTCATTTACTCTTCATTAGAGCTTCATCCATAGTGAAAGAAAATTTTAGTAGGCCTACATTTATATTTGCTTCAGTTACGCATATAAATCGGCCTTCCCTACTTGTGTGCTAATCTGACTTCTCCTTTAACAGCTAAAAGTATGACAAACTGTGGCCAAGGGTTTCGAAAGCCACTCTGGAGTACTTAGAACTGGACTTTATATAAGAATTAACAATGTCTTAAATCTTTCTTTCCTGAGAACTTCAGAGGAAGTTCATAATGCTTCTTATATAGCAGCAAAATAATCAGATTGCCACTTCAGTCAAATAATTCCATGTTGTATTTAGCAATCAAATAAAAATGTTTAGATTTAAAATTTCCAAACATGCATCCTTAGTCAGACAGACTTTATCTGAATTCTCAAGAGGTAAGCTGCTTTATAATATATCTATATTTTTTGCATAGGGCAAAGATACAAAATTTCAATACTAGAAAATTTTGAGAGTGGGAAGAACATTTTGGAAGTGAACATTCAAATTAGAAACGCAGACATTCATTTAGAGTATCTACAAAGCTTCACCATCTCCCTTTTAGAAATTTAAAAACTAGGATATTGCATTAACTTTCCTGCGCTTCAACTGATTTACTAAGACCTTGGGTTTCTTCAGAACACCTCAGCTGATTTTCATTTGTGCAACAGGAATCGAAACAGTTCTAAACAGATCTGTCCATAAAGCTCTGAAATTGCTTCAGATGAAAAAAATCACAAAACCAGTAAGCCCCTCTGCTGTTGCTTTTACTAGGTGACCCCAGCGAAGTGATTTTAATGACAATTCAATCAACAACTGTGAGGATACAGTCAACACACAAGAGTACCGAACTCCAGTTTGGGCATTTGTATCTCATTTGCTGCCAGGTTGTCAGAGCACTACTCAGGAAAGTGTACTGACTCCTTCAAAGGAAGTGATAGATCGAATGAGAATTTAGTAAGTGCACCCTTTCAGGCACCTTGCAAATAAGCACTCCATTAGGACGTGGAAGGCAACATTTGCCTAATCCTGCGTTCTTGCCTTGGATGCCAACCTACCTCCTGTATAGGCTTTTCCTTGACACTCCCTGGCTTCTCCTCCAAGAATGGCTCAAAATGCCTAGATGTGGGCGGTGCCTTGACCTTCCTTACCATCTTCATGCTGTCTTCCAGGGTTCATTCTCCCTGACACAGAAGGTTGACAGTCCAACTGTCCAGTCTGTGGATCAAAAGTGATTTCTTATTTGAAAAATAAAACTGATGGTTATAACTGGTGGTTAATACTCTCCAACATATTAGTGTTCTCTCAGTGTGGACAAATTTGCCACATATTAACAAATGTTGATTGAACATCCATCATGTGCTAAGCACACGTTATCATCCAGTAAGCTTCTCTCTCTGCTATGCATCCATGTAATACTTTTTAACTTTTGAGTGGAATTGGTCTCATTCTGCCTTATCCATTGAGTGCTGTGGCAGACAGAATTCTAGGAGGACCCAAGTGACATTCACTCTTGTATAGTCCCTTCCCCTTGAGTGTGGAAGAACCTGTGAATACTATGGGCTATTACTACCATGATTAATTCATGTTGTATGTTATAGTTGACCTAACCTGACCCAGTCAATGAGACCTTCAAAGGAAAAGGGCTCTTTCTAGTGTAAGTGTGAGAGTGATTAGAGACAAGGAGGAATTCTCTGCTGCTTTGAAGATGGCAAAGACTTGAAAGCAGCTTCTAGGAACTGAGATCAGCCTTGCTTGTCACTAAGAAAACAGAATTCAGTCTTATAACTGGATGGAACTAAAGAAGATTGGAAAACAACGCAAAACCTCCAGACAAGGACTCAGCTCAGGCAATGCCTTGAATATGAGACCCTGAGTAGAAAGCAACATTGAGCTAGGCCTAGACTTCTGAGTAACAGAGCAATGAGCTGATAAATGTGTGCTGCTTTAACCCACAAAATGTGTGCAATTTGTTGTCACAATAGAAATTTAATAATAGTGTTTTATTCTAATGTTCAGTGGTAAACTATCTGAAAACTAAAGTTTTATAAACTTCTGTATATCCCCCAGTCACCTTTGGAAATAGATGTTCTAGCTTGAACTTTTCAATGAGAATACTTCCCATATATCCTGAATTATATTCTATATAGAATATTTAAGTGATTCCCATTGGTATAGACTTTTAGGACTGGGTTCTTATTCTGGTTTTAGAAAGAGATGGGTCAATATTTTCAAGAATAAAAAAGAAAAAGTCATTAGTGCTTCCAAGTACCATATTAAAAAAAAAAAAGTAAGAGGCAAATTATTGGAAAGTTTTCTGAACCTTTCATTTCTTCCTCATGATTGTTTTATTTGTTCATGCTGCCAGTTGTGACATTATATAGAAAGAACATCTAACAGAGTTTTCAAAGACTCTGGAGTTAACTGGATATAGGGATCAGCCAAGTGGAAGCCAGCCAGGAGGAAAGAGAGGAAGAGCATTCTACACTAAGGAGATATTTTATGAACTATCTGAGACTGCCTGGGAAAGAAAAGAGCAGGGCTTCTGTGCAAGAATTCCCATGGTTTCAGTGTGACTTACATCTAGTATAGGAGGGAAGAGGTAGGTCCTGGACAAGAGAAATAATTTCCTCTGGCTCTAAGGCCACTTTTTAGTGCAGGGAACCCAGAGGGTCAACTGTCATCTGAAGCCCAATATGGTATCTACTGAGGTACCAGTAAGAAATAATGAGTCTGAGTTCTTCACTAGTGGGCAGTTAGCACTAAATCTCCTTGAGTTTTTCATGGCTGCAGGAAAATATCCTTCATGGGCACTGATCAGAACCCACAAGAACTATTCCCAAAGAAAGTCATATCATGAATGTCTTTCATCTTAGAAATTTGTAGAAAAATACGTGGATTTGGGTTCCCAAATGTTGTAGAAGTACAAGAGTAGGAGTGACTTTCAAGATTCCCCAACCCTATAACAATAGGAACGTAGAATAAAAGAGCCTTCTTTGTGTCCAATTGAATTAGCCACTAGTTCTGTTGGTGAGTATATGAAGTCAGAAAATTAAGTTCTGACCTCATCCCAGAAAAAGTGCTCCATACCTCGTTGTTGAATGCCCCATGGTCACCTTCAAAGTACTCCCTTTAGCCCTCTGGAAAACATAGCGATATTCAGCAATGAGGCACAGAGCACTTTTTCTAGACTGAGTTCATGAACTTTATTGTCAGACCTCATATCAGGACCCAGTTTGTAGATGCAAGACCAGTTAAACTATGCTCACTCCCCCCGTGTAACTTCTATTAGCCTATTACACATTTACCTAGCCTAGCCCCCTGTGTAGTGATCTGTTTTTCCTTTTTTACCCAAGGAAAATCTATAATTTCCCTTAAGAATGATTCTTATTTCTCTGCTTACTGCAAGCGATAGTAATCCCTCCTTCTAACGACGAGTTGAGATTTTCAAGGGTAATTTAACTGCTCTGACCCTTCACAGAAAGAAGCCGGCTTTTTCTGTGGTTTCAGTTTCTACATCAGGTTGTGCTCCTCGCTGTTGCCATTGTGGATGGGGCTGGGGAGAAGGGAGTTAAGGTGAGCCAGGCACAGACAAGGGAGAGGGTGGAAGAAAGAGAGGCCCTCTCCCTAGGGAGATTTTTCACATGGAAATGGGCCCCTGAAGGAGGAGCCCTGCTGGTGCAGGAGTTGAGGAAGAAGAGTCCAAAAAAAAACACCACATACCTCCTGAAAAACAAACTGGTAAGAATGAAAGAATCAGCTGCTGTGCTCATCACCACCTCCTCAAAGGACAGAGAAGGTGACAGGGCACATGCTCTGACCAAGTCCTTCAGAAGAGAGATTTCAGGCTGCATTCTCAAATGACAGCATCTCACACACAATTAGCACCGTGTAAAGCTCAAGTAAGTTGGATTTATTCCTTCTCACATTCAGAACGTGAATAAAGGGGGCCCTGAGAGGGGGGAAAAAGAGACTTCTGTTATTTTATCAGTATTCTGTTAGTTTCTATCAGTGAAACTCTAGAAAGAGTTTCCCACACTTTGTTCCACCCCACTGAGGATTTTTTTGCTTGGACCAGCACCTTGTCACTGTCGTTGAAATTATACTGCAGACTGTTGTTTCTTTCCTTCTTCAGAAGGCGCCCAAATGTCCGTTGATGAGCAAACAGTCACCAACCTGAGATTTCCTCATCTTCTCTTGTGTAAATGTAACTGCTACTTTTGTTGTCAGTTTAAAACTCAGCTTTGTGAAGAAAAAATTGTCAAGGCCAGTGCACAGGTCTTAAAAAGCCCAGAAGGGGAGAGCCTGGAAACCGACTCAACACTACGACTCTATTGATTAAAAATTTGGGGGATAGAACAGGATATGTGCTGAGGAGAGAGTCTCCCAGCAGCCCCTCCCCACCACATATCCCGTTCTATCCTGAGCATTTTCCTCCACTCAACATTTCCAGGGAAAGGGATACTTTGCCAAGTGTTAGGAGTTCAGCCCATTTTTCCCTTGCTGCTAAAAGTATATTGCCAGGAAGCTGGAGGATGGATGGTTTGTGCAGGAAGTTAACTGGCACACAGAAGTGTGGCGAGAAGGCCCCCTCCAACTTGTTTTCTGTACTGGGTCCCTCACCCACACTCCAGTATCCTTGTTAGGGAAGGAGGATGCTGCTATCCCATGCTTTCTGGGCAAAATAAGAAGAGACTACAATGGTGAGCAAAAGGGAAATGGGGACTTCATTAATTCCCAAAGACTTCTGTGGGGTCTGCACTACTTAGCTGCTGTCATGAGGTAATGTCTTTCTTATGAAAATTAAAAATAACTTGCACCAATAAAAAAAAAATCGTGAATGTACACACATATATACATGCACATCTAGCAAACCTTACATCCCCTCCCTTCCAAAGGTGGCCATGGCCTCCCTGTAAACCATAAATATTGTAAAATATATATAGTTAATGTGGTTTGGCTCACAAGTAGAGATCATACCTTACATAATGTTTACTACATACTTTTTGTACTTAGCATTTCATGAACAAATTGCCCTGACAGTAAATATTCATCTACATGTATTTTCAAAGGCTGTGTGTGAGTTAATCTCTTTCTAGTGCTAGATAACCCTTCCTCAGCAGAGCAGAGACAATGACATCAAAGGCATGTCTGAAATACCATCATTGCCTTTGCCTCTGCCATTATCTCACCCAGAATTAAGGGTGTGGGGAGAATGAAAACTAGGGAGAAGTCTTCGCTCTTGCTACCCCAACCTCCATCAGGGAGGTGATAAAGGAAGACAGCCTAGTGTCTGTTGCTCAGTAGAGTCCTCTGGAGCAGGAAGGACTTGAGGGTGCCAGGAGCTACAAGAACACCCACTCAGTCTTCTTCCCTTAGCTGCTTCAGCTATTCACAGATGGCCTTTGCCAATGGCTTCTTTCCCAGGCCCTAAATTATTATTAAAGACCAAAGTAGATCAAGATAAACATTTTACAGTTAGCTGCTGGCTGCAGATGTCTCTGTTATCATGACCTTCACATTTTCAATGTGGTCTAGACCATAGATAAGTCCACTTCAAACTCAGACTACACAGGAAACAGTAAAGGAGAATTGCTTATCTCCCCCTGTCCCCTATGTTTCTCTGCCTTCTCCCTAGCACAGAGGGCTGCCTCTTTGCTTTTTCTCTTTCAGCCTTATTCTTCTCCACATATTTTTCCCAAGGGAAGGAACCTAAAGATGCTCTCAGAGCAACTGGAAAAGCTCCAAACCCCCCCCACACCCTCTCACTGCTTTAGGGCCACACCTCTTGGAGGGGAGTTCCTCTGTTCTGCAGAAATAATTTAAGTAGCATGCAGAGAGCAAAGGGGGGGATGAAAAGCCATGTAGGAATGGAAAGGACAATCATTCTAAATCTCAATTCACATGGCTTTTCCTGCCTTACCGGGGTTAGGAAGGTTTCATGGTCACATCTGCAAAGGGTCTTAAACATCTCATAGGTTAGGTACTATGTATGAAAATAAAAACAAACTATATGTATGTAGAAAATAAATAAATGTAGATGTAGAGATAGATAGATAGATAGATCTCAATTACAAAACTAGGGAGAATTACAACTAACTGACCACATAGCCCAAGTGGCCCTATTACATTTTCAAGCTCCTTTTTAAAAGTAATATACGTTGTCAAGGGCAACCTAATATGTGTATATCAGCTCAAAGTCTGAGACATGTTTTAGAAGAAATCAGTCACAAGAAATAAATAAAATGTAATAAGTACTATGGTAACAACTTGATTTCTTGCTTTGCTTACTAAATGACAGAATTATGTTTAATAGGCAAATCGCTGAAAATAACACCATAATAAATAATGGCATAATTATGTAGTAGAACAGCTTTCAAATCCACTCCTAATTGTCTCTTCTTACCACTGCCTTACAAATAACATTACACATAACATTACTGAGTGCTAACTACAGGGTGTCCCAAAAGCAGCATGCACAGGAAACACAAGAAACGTTCTGTACATGTTGGCCACTTCTTTGTAAAATTGCGCAAGGAGTACTTTGTAAATAAAGATTTATTTAGCTACAATTCCCCAATTTTCCTATGTATTGCTACTTTGGGGAGGCATTACATTTGCTAGGTATGGATCTCAGTGTTTTACTATACCTGGTAACTCATTTACAGGTTCCTCCTCTTTGATTTACGGAAGAGGAAACTGAGGCATAGAAAGGTCCTGACCCATCCACAATAAGCAGAAGATTCTAAGTCAGGCCACTTGGCTTCCTGGCTTCATTTACAACCCCTGGGCCCAGCGTAACTCACTACGATTTGACTGATTCCTTCTCTTTCCTGCTTGGCCTGCCTACTTCCTACCTCCCTAGTCTATCCCTGCATAGCTGCCAAGGTGATTATCTGTACACATAATTATTCATGTTCCCATTCCTATTTGAAATCCATCAATAATTGCCTTTTATCTACAGAACAAAGTCCAACCTGATTGGAGTGGGTCCTGGTGTGTTTCCTACTCTCATCTGAACCATCCATTCAATTCCGTTGTCCTCCTCCCTCCCTTTACAAATGTCCTCTGCATTTTGTTATCTCTGTCTTTCTATAACATTCTCTTCCTCAATCTTTAACACTGGTTAGAACCCGGATGCAATTTCAAGCTCTAGGAAGACTCTCTCAACCTTATAGCAAGAAATAACTTCTTTACTCCTCTAAACTCCCACTATTTCTCCATTATGCCTCCTTATTACTTTATTTTTATTTATGTTCCTTTTTTTTTTTTTTTTTGCCTCCTAAACTATGGCTTTTGATGTACTTCTTTGGATTATACCCTAAAAGATAGGGACTATGGCTTGTGCAATTTTAGGCTCAATCATTCTTCATAGTACTTTGCATACAGTAGGTGCTCAGTAGATGGTTAAGATGAGATTTTGTTAGATTTTGTGTTTGAATATCATATGTTTGTATTCTGTGTCTTCTTTTACCCACAGAGATGGGTGGGAGGAGTTTGTGATGGACATGAGGGAAGGAATATCCCCAAAGATTGAGGGACCACAACTCAAAATATGAGGCTGCTGGGTTATCACTTGTGGTCTTATACTTCTGCTGCATGTGTAAGAAAGGACCCAATGCTGCAACAGATGCAGCCTTTTCCTTCCACCTCTTGTTTACTATTCTTTTGGCCCCAGCATGACCAGGCCTAACTGACCACAACAGAAATGTCTTCCCATTCCACATGGTACACATTTGTTCTGCTAAAAAAGTACATTAGTCTGTGGCCTATTGGCCTATTCCCTCTTCTTCTTATAAAATGTTATCTCTGCTCACATAAAGGCATTGTCTACAAGGGTGACAAGCAGAACATGATTGAAAGAAGATTAATAGCACAGGTAATTAAATATTTTTAAGAATTAAAATAAAAAGATAAAAAGAAGATAGATAAAGCATTAAAAATATGAGAAAAGGAAACAAGGAGACAAAAATTTAGAGATGGGAAAAAGACATCAGAAATAAAGAAGAATAGGACACATAAGAATAGGGGGAAGAGCCTGTATATGTTCCTTAGAACAGCACTTCCAGCCCCTGCTGTGATCTGTAGCACTTCAACCATCTTTTTTCCTTCAACCTGACTTTCTCAGGTATACCTATAAAAAAAAATGATATTCCTCTTTCAAACAAGTAAAATGGCCGCCTCCAAATGACTAACCAGCCTCAATAAAGACTCTCTCTACATGGCTTTTTCATGATCAGCTTTGCATGGAGACTGTCCAGATTAATAAACAGCTCTACTTGCATTAGGGCAATATACCTACACTTTTCTTATCCTGTTCTTACCCTTTTCCCACGCCCTTTCTAGCAATGTAATACATTTCTCTAATTTTGTCTTTTGCCAAGTACACAAATAAATGTCAGTTCAGTTGAATAACAATGAGATAATCATCATATATAAAATGTAGAAAATCCCCACTATAGTCTTCATGTTTACCATCCTGATACAGGTTCAAAACATCAATGACTCTTTCTAGCAATTGGTCTTCGTCACTTCATTTTAAACGCAGGGATCCTCTAAGTCCTTGCTCCAGATCCTAGAGACTAGGACATTCCATTTAGAGGCTTTTATCTCTCAATTTTTTTACTGATTATAATAACCATATATTCTCTCTATAGCATCAGCTTGGTTGATCTTTCCTGAGCCCTGATGCTAACAATCTGAATGTACCCATGCCTCATGATTGTGAGGTTTTCTACTCTGGTTTGTGAGAATAAGAACTATTCCTAGCCCAGTGTGAAGTACTATCTGTTCTAGTCTCTCTTGATGGCTCTTTTCCTAATATCAATTAGCATGCTCATGTGTGTACCCTTATCTCTACTCTACTGAGTACCTGACGGAGAATCTTCAGCAGCTCTCCAGGATATTCTCTCTGTTCGTTACTCTCCTCTCCAGGTATCTATTCTGTCAACTCTCATTTTGGTCTCCTTGGCCTCTCACCTATGTCTCCTTAGCTCAGAAGTCCACCAAGTCCCATCTAACTTCTCCCTCCCTGATCCCTCAAGACAGTGACCTGGAACAATCACAGAATTCAGTTTGTTTGTTTCCCATCTCTCAGGAATCACTCTTTTGTTGCCTGAAGTCCAGTGTGTTGAAAATTGTTGTCTCATATATTTTATTTTTGTTTGTTTTTGTTTGTTGTTTTTAGGCAGGGATGGTAGATCTGCTCCTTGATATCCCATCTTGGTCAGAAAAGAAATTTATCAGATTGTTTCTTACTTATTACTTCTCTGTTCTGGAAATTTTCTAGTTTGTCTTTCAAATGTGTTTCCTTCACTGACAGACAATATTCTGGGTAAATTCTGAGAAATACACAGGAAAGCAGAACATTCCCCTTTCTAATCTATCCTTGATACTTCTATGTGTACAGCATAAGAACATATTTCTTTTTATCAGTCTTATTATACTGTGGCCTATTCATGTATAAGCAAACAAGTAGAATACTCAAATATTCCTTATTAATATAACCACAAGCTATTTTCCTTATCTTGTATTGTATAATTGTTTATATTATTTCTTTATAGTAGCAGTATTTTTAATTTTTTTACCTGAATTTCACTTTGTTAGATTTCAACCAGAACTTGCCAATTTGCAGTGGGAGAACAGATTTTAGTAAGTACTAAAAGTTGGGAAGACTATTAATCCACAATTCTATACCTTCAAAAGAAATCTTTGCAAAACTCAGTAAAATAAAGACTTTCAAATATACAAAAACTAAACGGATTCATCACTAGCAGGCTCACACTACAAAAAATAGTTAAAGGATGTCCTTTAGGCAGAAAGAAATGATATTATACTAGATGGAAATATGGATCTATACAAAGGAACAAAGAATAAAGAAATGAAAACTATGGAAAAATATGCATGATTTCTATTTATTATTTAAATTTCTTTAAGAGACAACTAATTGTTTAAATAAAAACAGTGACAATGTGCTATGAGGTTAAAAACACAAGTAAAAATAGGCCAAGCATTGCAGCTCATGACTATAATCCCAGTTTGGGATGGCAAGGCAGGAGGAATGAGGACTGTTTGGGCCTAGGAGCTCAAGATTAGCCTGAGCAACATAGTGAGACATTGTCTCTACCAAAAAAAAAACAGTAAAATGTATAACAACAGCAGCACAGAGGTCAGGGGAGAATAGACATACTATTTTAAGGTCCTTACACTATTTGTTTAATGGTTTGAAATCACTTAAAGGTACACCATAGTAAGTTAAACTGTATACTATAAACTATTAAGCAACAACTTAAATAACAAAACAGTTATAATTAGTAAGCCAACAAAAGATATAAAATGAATGCATTAAAAAATACTAAATACAAAAGAAGGAAAAGAGGAAAAAAGGGAAACAAAGAACAGAAGGAAAGATAGAAAACAAGATACCCTTAAGCCTAATAATATCAGTAATTATATTAAATGTAAATGGCACAAACACCTCAATTTAAAAGTGGAGATTGTCAAGTTGTGTCTGATAATAATATCTAATTATATGTTAACTATAGGAAATGCTCTTTAAATGTAAAGACACCAATAGGCTGTAAATATAAGAAAGGAAAAAGGCATAGTATGCTAACACTAATCAATAAGAAAAATAAACTGTTCATGTTACTATCAAAGTAGATATAAGGTAAAACAATATTTCTTTGAACATAAAAATGTTCATTTTGCAATGACATAGGGGTCAGTTCAGCCAGAGGATGAAAAAGTGCTAAAAGTGTTATGCATCTAACAATGGAGCTTCAAAATACAGGAACTAAGATCTATAAAACTATAAAAAAAAAAAAATCCACAATGTGGAAATTTAAAGTCACCTTTCTCAATATTTGATAGAATAAGTAGACAGAAAATTATCTAAAATTTAGAATACCTGAACAACCTTGTCAACTAAATTGACATTTATTAAACCATCCACCTACCAACAGTAGAATACACATTCTTCTTAATTCACATGAAACTTTTAGCAAAATAGACAATATTCTGGGCCATAAAACCAGCCTCAGTAAATAAAAAAGAATTAAGGTCATACAAAATCTGTCATCTGACCACAGAGAAATAAAATAAAATAAAAATCAATAACAGAAAGATTTCTGGAAATGAAAATAACACACTTCTACATAACTCAAAAGTCAAAGAAGAATTCAAAAGGCAAACTGGAAAACATTTAAAACTGAATTAAAAGGAAAAGATAACATATCAAAATTTGTAGGACACCTCGAAAACAGTTTTTAATAAGTAAAATTGTAGCCCTAAATGCCTATATTAGAAAACAAGGTTTCAAATCAAAGAACTCAGCTTCAACTAAAAGAAATTAAAAGTTATTTTGGCAAATTATAGGTGTAGCCCTTGGGTCAAATTGAGGCCACTGTCTGTTTTATTAGATCAAGTTTTACTAGAACACAGTCATGCTCCTCTATGTTCTATGGTAGGATACACACTACAATGGCAGAACTGAGCAGCTGGAAAGACACTGTATGAATCACAAGGCCTAATATATTGCCATGTAGTGGAGTGTTGTGGTAGGCACCTATAGTCCCAGCTACTCAGGAGGTTGAGGCAAGAGAATCACCTAAGCCCAGGAGTTGGAGGTTGCTGTGAGCTGTGTGATGCCACGGCACTCTACTGAGGGTGATAAAGTAAAACTCTGTCTCTACAAAAAAAAAAAAAGATATAAATGACCAAAGCTCATTGAAGTAGGTAATCAAAGTAATTTATATGCATGTGTTTATTAAATAAAATAAAATGGTAACTAAAAATCTTCTCACAAAGAAAATCCCATGTTCACACAGCTTCACTGGAGAATCCTTTCCAAAATTTAAGGGCTAAATAATAATTCTATACTAACTCTTCCAGAAAATTGAAGAGGAGGGATTCTTTCCATCCTAATCTGTGAGGTCAGCATTATCCTAATATCAAAACGAGACAAACATATTGAGAGAAGAAAACTCTATGCTATATTCCTCATAAACAAAAATTAAATGAAAATGAAAAAATTATAAAAACAATTTTGACAAATCGAATCCAACAATATGTAAAAAGATAATACATCATGAAAGAGGATGATTTATCCCAGGAAAGCAATGTTGGTAAGCAATTTGGAATTAAGATTTGAAAATCAATCATTTATCTTATTAATATACTGGAAAAAGAAAACCATATGATCATTTCAATAGAAGTAGAAAAAGTATCTGACAAAATCCAAAGTAACACTTCTGATAAAAACTCTCAACAAAACAGGAATAAAAAAATTTCTTTAGTTTGATCAAAGGCATCTATGAAAACCTACAGCTAATTAATGATAAAAAGTTAAAAATGTTCCCATTAAGATCAGGAAAAATACAAAAGAAACTGAAATGTATCATATCTGTTTAGCAGTATACTGAAGGTTCTAGCTAGTAAAATAATGAGAGAAAAGGGAATATAAGTCATCCAGAATGGAAAAGAAGAAGTAAAACTTTCTTGTCAAAAAACATGACTATGGGGCGGCTCCTGTGGCTCAGCGAGCTGGGCGCCGGCCCCATATACCAAAGGTGGCGGGTTCAAGCCCGGCCTCGGCCGAACTGCAGAACAAAAAAATAGCCGGGCGCTGTGGCGGGCGCCTGTAGTTCCAGCTACTAGGGAGGCTGAGGCAAGAGAATCGCTTGAGCCCAAGAGCTGGAGGTTGCTGT
>CAUYON010140846.1:0-10694 GCA_963573935.1 Arctocebus calabarensis
GGGACTGGGCAGGGAAAGAAACTTTAAAAGATTTTCAGTACACTGCCAGCTCAAAGACTGTAGAGAGCTCTCACAGCCAGATGGGGTGGCCAGGGTGCCCCAAACCAACGAAGCAAGGTTTCAAATTATATAAAATTTTCAGAGTCTTGTACATAAGCTATTCGAGATTTCTCCAGCACAGACTGTTGCAAAGTACAAGGAGATGGCACTTTTAGACATAGCAGCTTCGGACCCAGAAAAGGGTACTGAGATGAGTTTCATATTGCTAAATTAGTGGCAAAACATAATTTTCTTTAAGAAGGTAGGAGAGCAGTTATGTGGTCCACTCAACACAAGGAGCACATAATCTGTTCTCTGAGTTGTTGGCAAGGTGTAGAGACAGGTTAAAGATCTGGTCTCAGAGGTCTTAGCATCTTAATTTGGTCACTTCTAATGAAAAAAATAAAAAATAAAAGTTGTCCAAAGATATCTTAAAGCTGAAAACCTCAACAGCATGTTTTTGTTGTTTTCTTTTTTTTTGGCTACCTCCTCCTGGATCACCTTTCTGGTTTGGCTGGTACTTTGTACAGAGCAGTGGGGTTGTCCATAGAGGAGTCTCTCCCTGGGCTCTGCTGGGTTCTCAGTAAGGCAGGCCCATACCTTTTTCTCCTATTTTAAGAAGGCAATATGCATTAAGCTGAAAAATCATCTTCCAAAAATGAGAAAGGGATTAGATTGCTGTTTCAAGAGCTGGGGAAGTATCTGGAATGTTTTACAAATGGTTGCCACAACAACAAAAAAGACAGTTATAAAATGTGCACATCACAATATGCTTTTAAAGACATTTTTCACTGTGCTGACATTCCCTTAAATGTTGTTCCCAAAGATGCTAAGCCTCTAGCCCAGCTGGAATTTCTGGAAGAGACAGAGAGTTTGGAGAAAAAGACATGGCGGTGGGGTGGGTAGGGGATGGAGGGGGCGGTGAAAGGAGAAAGCAGCCTTCCAGGTAAAGATCAGCCCTCAGTGTAAAGGTCAGCTTAAGGCAGGCTGGCCTCAGGTGGAGTCAGGGTCAGAGGGGGAAGCAGCAGCAGGGCCGGCCTGGGGTGCTCTACGTCTCATTCAGGTCAAGCAGCGTCTGGTCCAGCACCCTTCCTGCACAGAGGTGCTCCTCTTGGTACATTTCAGTTTATCTTCCACATCATCCATTGTCTTTTCCAGCTTGGCTACGGATCTCTCGGCAAACTCAGCACAGGTCTCTGCCTCGAGTTTATCAGTAAGAATCTTTATCTCTTCCTCACATTTGTCTTCTTTTTGAGAATACTTTTCTTTCAGCAGCCCTCAGACACTCCAGGTTCTGGTCCATCAGTCTGATCTGCTCATCCATCTCTCGGCAACGGGACTCGCCGGCTCGGCTTGTTCCTCTGTGCGTTCTAAGTCTCCTTCAGTAATCTCCAACTTACGAGCCACCTCTTCGTATTTCCTGTCTGCCTCTTCTGCAATATGTTTTGCTTCTTTGAGCTGGATTTCCTGGAGTTCCATCTTTTCTTCATCTTTTAAGGCCTGGTTTTCAATAACCTTCATACCTCTCTCACTCTCATCAGCAGCTTTTTCTGCTTCCTCCAACTTTTGCAGGGCAGTGGCTAGGCGCTCTTGGGCATGATCCAGCTTCTCTTCAACCAGCTGGATCCTGCGGTTCAGGGAGGCCACCTCAGCCTCGGCCTGCTCCCGGGCCCGCCTTTCTCCCTCCACTTCCCGCTGGAGGCGCTCGGCTCTCTCCTCTGCATCATCCACCTGCTGCTGCAGAACTTGAACCTTGAGCTTCACCGCCTGGATGGTGGTGATCTCAGCCATGGCGCCTACACTGATCCCACCAGCACCTCGGCTCCTGCCTCCTCCGCTCTGCGTTCTAGCTGCTCCTTGTCTTACCGATTCTTAAGAAAGATGTAAGTCCTTTCTTTACAACTTTAGGATGTAGAAAACAAAGTTGAAGATTTCTGCAGTCAGTTAAAAGTGGAAGTAATAAGTTTGAAAATCTGCGATGAGCACTAAAATGTGAGATTAACTTCCTGGTCAGAGTGCTGGAAGCAGCAGTGGGGTCACATGCCCAAGGCAGCACGGGCGAAAGCAGGTGCATGGGGGCGTGGGAGACGCGCCCCACCCAGCAGACGAGACTTCGCAGGGCTGTGGTTTGAGAGCATTTTAGGCAACAAGGGCATAGAACAGAATGCAGAGCGCAGATAAGCTCTTTCAGATTTCCGTGATGGACGTGCCGAGTGGGAGATGGTTTACTTCCCAATAACGTTGAGGTATTTAGCTATGTTGAAAATTTCTAAATCATCACTGTTTTATGACTCTTGAAAAGTTATTTTAAAACAAGCAGTCACAACTGTAACAGAATTTATCTTTGATTTAAAATGTATACCGTGCTTTCACTTGTGGTCATGTGGAATAAAAGGGACAGATTTGCCTTTGTTCATTAAACAATCAGAGAATTAGGGAAAATGCATGAAAGCACTATTTTCAGACACTGGATAACAGCACCGCAGGACTGTGTTATCTGAGAAGTGAGACAGGCAGCTGTCCAGCAGGCTGGGAGACACTGGAGACAACTGAGCCAGCCTGGAGCTCTGGCCGGTGGGCAGCCTGGGAGGAAGGACTCAGAACACACAGGCACAGGGAGAGGACTCATGAGAGTGTCAGCGGTGGGAGCAGACTAGCCTTGCGAAAACACTGGGAGAACAAGGCTGAAAAGTGGACAGTTCATGATTATAGTGTTTCTACATTGAGCTTTTCATAGTGCAATTGTGTGATTTAATAAATCCCTGAATAATAAATGTACAGATTTTTCTGTTTTTTCACACTTTGTAGAATCAAAGGGATCCTAGAAATAATAAAAATGGTAGGTTTCTAGAAAGACCTACCTTTTGTAATACATGGGTCACTACAGAAGTTTTGAGACACGGTGTCGTGGTCCACTATTTCACTCCCAAGAAACACGGTCAGCAGCGTCCTCACTGATTCACCCGGGCACGTTTAACTCACCGGCATTGCTGGGACGCTTCTTTGTTTCCATCGGCACGAATTTTACATTTCTTGCTTTTCATCTATCTTACAACTTTCATAATGGTCCATGTACTGGGTACTGTGCTAAACACTTCACAAATGTTGCCTCACTTAATTTTATTAAAACTCATTGTCTAACTGCTAAAAATACAAGCAAATGAAAATAACAACAAATTAAAATTAACAAATTCAACCATGTTTCATATGGAAACAGTGTTACCTAATAACGATGATAATAAAAGCATTCCATGCCTTACTTAAATTAGTTGACTAAAAGTGAAAATGCAAATTAAATGCAAGGTATTCTAAGTATTTTAAATGTGGAATGTCATGACGACGTCATCCTCAGCCAGAGAACTGTGCAGAGTGCAATAGGACAGTCTGTCAGACTCAGGGGAGGCCCAGCAGGGCATGGTCAGAAAAACTTCCATGTCATTAGTAAAATAGTGAATACTGAACCAGGAAAGCTGAGAGGGGCAAAGTCATATACAGAATGCTGAAACCCACAGGACATGACCTCGTTGTGACTCTGCCACATGGTCTTTGTTTTTTTTCTTATTTAGAGACAGTCTCACTTTGTCACCCTCAGTAGAGTGCTGTGGCGTCACAACTCACAGCAACCTCCAGCTTATGGGCTTAGGTGATTCTCTTGCCTCAGCCTCCCGAGTAGCTGGGTCTGCAGACGCCTTCCACAATGCCTGGCTATTTTTTTTGTTGCAGTTTGGCAAGGCCCAGTTTGAACCCACCACCCTCAGTATGTGGGGCCGGCACCCTACCCACCGAGCCACAGGCACTGCCCCTGCCATTTGTTCTTTAAGATTTGGCCCAGACACAGCTGCCTTGGGAACCCCACAGCCCATGTCCTCAAGTTAAGTGATGTTAACAATTTAGCAATACTTGTTTCCTAAGGGAATTTCTTTTAAAGATGATATGGTATAAAGAAAATGAAATTAATTTTTTCACTAAGCCCAGTATGCAAGTATAAAATTCTCTCAAATCATATAACTGAGCTCTGTGCACTGGGTGTGTATTGTTACAGTCCCCGGCCCAGGCTGCAGACCAGTCCACCGCCTGTTAGCAGCTGGGCCACACAGCAGGCGGTGAGCCGCTGCCAAGCCAGCAACGCCTCCTCTGACTCACAGCCACTGTCCGTCGCTCACGTCTCCACCTGCCCTCCACCCCCTGCCCCCAGTAGCAGCTTCAGGTTCTCACCAGAGCTGGAGCCCTACTGCGAATGGTGTACTTGAGGGGTCTGGGTCGCACCCCTTTATGAGAATCTAATACCCCTTTCTGCTCTGTGGAAAATTTGTCTTCCGTGAAGCTGGTCCCTGGTGCCAAAAAGGTTGGGGAATACTGTTCTACTGTATTGGGGGTTTATCCTTAAAGTGATAACCTTATTAAATACCTTGTAGCAAAGCTGAGTGCCTTAAAGAAACTGCCAGCTGTATTTTGAGCCCCACCCTAGACTGGCACAGGTGGGTGGGTGGTCCATTAACTTGCACCCCTGAGGTCCCCTCAGATCTAGGACACATTGTCACTTGTGATTGAACACTCAATTAGCAATTCAAGATGAGATGCCTCTAATCTAGGGAAGTTATGTACAGATAATCTTGGTTTTTAGGATTACCTGTTAAAAAAGAATTATTTCCTAGTGATCATAGTTTTCCACTTACTTCATACTTCAATTTTAGATCACAAAACTCTTAGAAGAATTAAAAAGAGCCAAAGAAAACCACACTCCAGAGATGAAGCATTTCATGGACTTAGAAAAGAAAATTGAACAGATGGAAAAGAGACATGAGCAAAGAGAACAGGAACTCCAGCAGGTATGGCCGTGGCTCACACCCACGGGTCTATGCAGAGTTGTCACCCTAGTGACTCACAGCCACCTGTCTATTCAGTCTTGTCACCCCTAGTGACTCACACCCTCCTGTCTCTTTATCTTGTCACCCCTACTGACTCACACCCACTTGTCTCTTTATCTTGTCACCCCTAGTGACTCACACCCACCTCTTTATCTTGTCACCCTAGTGACTCACACCCGCCTGTCTCTGTAGTCTTGTCACCCCTAGTGACTCACACCCACCTGTCTCTTTATCTTGTCACCCCTAGTGACTCACATTCACCTGTCTCTTTATCTTGTCACCTGTCTCTTTGTTCAGTCTTATCACCCCTAGTGACTCACACCTGCCTGTCTGTTCAGTCTTGTCACCCTAGGGACTCACACCTGCCTGTCTCTGTAGTCTTGTCACACCTAGTGACTCACATCTGCCTGTCCAGTCTTGTCACACCTAGTGACACACACCCGCCTGTCTCTGTAGTCTTGTCACACCTAGTGACTCACACCCGCCTGTCTCTTTAGTCTTGTCACCTCACCCCTAGTAACTCACATCTGCCTGTCTGTGAAGTCTTGTCACATCTAGTGACACACACTCGCCTGTCTCTGTAGTCTTGTCACCCCTAGTGACTCACATCCGTCTGTCTCTGTAGTCTTGTCACCCCTAGTGACTCACACCCGCCTGTCTCTGTAGTCTTGTCACCCCTAGTGACTCACATTCACCTGTCTCTTTCTCTTTTCACCCCTAGTGACTCACACCCACCTGTCTGTGCAGTCTTGTCACCCCTAGTGACTCACACCCACCTGTCTCTGTAGTCTTGTCACCCCTAGTGACTCACACTGCCTGTCTCTTTATCTTGTCACCCCTAGTGACTCACACCCACCTGTCTCTTAAGTCTTGTCACCCCTAGTGACACACACCCGCCTGTCTCTGTAGTCTTGTCACCCCTAGTGACTCACACCGCCTGTCTCTTTATCTTATCACCCCTAGTGACTCACACCGCCTGTCTCTTTATCTTGTCACCCCTAGTGACTCACACCGCCTATCTCTTTATCTTGTCACCCCTAGTGACTAACACCTGCCTGTCTCTTTAGTCTTGTCACCCCTAGTGACACACACCCACCTGTCTCTGTAGTCTTGTCACCCCTAGTGACACACACCGCCTGTCTCTTTATCTTGTCACCCCTAGTGACTCACACTCACCTGTCTATCTTGTCACCCCTAGTGACTCACACCCACCTGTCTCTCTATCTTGTCACCCCTAGTGACTCACACCCACCTGTATCTATAGTCTTGTCACCCCTAGTGACTCACACCCGCCTGTCTCTTTAGTCTTGTCACCCCTAGTGACTCACATTCACCTGTCTTTTTAGTCTTGTCACCCCTAGGGACTCACACCCACCTGTCTGTGCAGTTCAGTCTGCTCTGTGATATTGTCAGCCCTAGCCAAGGTTATTTCTGTAAAGATTTCTATTGTATCTTGATTTTGTTAAAAATACACAGCCTTTAAGAGAAAATAAGACTTTATATCTCAAATATTTGATTGGTTACCCTTAGATCTAGAAAGGAAGAAACTTTTGCCATATTCTTAATTATATTGATGAGCACCTGAAGAATTAGGCATCTTACCATGGGAACAAGGCATTGGGAGTTTCATATCCAAGTCAGTTCGATAAATGTCTATAAGAAATTTATATGGAAATATTATTTAGGCTTACGCCTGTAATCCCAGCACTTTGGGGAGGCTGAGATGAGTGGATCACTTGAGCTCAGGAGTTGGAAACCAGCCTGAGCAAGAGGAAGACCCCCATCTCTAAAAATAGCCTGGTGTTGTGGCTGGTGCCTCTAGTCCCAGCTACTCAGGAGGCTGAGGCAGGGGAATCACTTGAACCCAAGAGTTTGAGGTTGCTGTGAGCTACGACACCACGGCACTATACCAAGGGCACCAAAGTGAGACTATCTCAAAAAAAAAAAAAAAAAATAAGTAAATAAATAAAATATTATTTAAAGTATTATAGACCTAGTACTAGTAATATTATCTTTATACTGAATTACAAACAGAAAAATTGAAATTAAAAAGCAGATGTAAGGACGTGTATTTTTAGGCACTTGGCTTGGTGCTGAAGTTTGGGCTACAATAAGAAAATATCACAGATTGGGGCTAAAACAGACATTTACTTCTAATTCTGGAAGCCAGAAGTCCAAGATCAAAGTCCTGGTGAATTTGGTTTCTGGTGAGGGTGGTCTTCCTGGCCTGCAGTCGGCCACATTCACACCAGTTCTCAGACAGAGCAGGAGCCCAAGTGTGGGAGATATTTCTGACATCTCCTGTGGGGACCCTGATCCTGTCAGATCAGTGATGTGGTGCTCGTCACAACGCCCAGCTATTTTTTAGAGAAGGGGTCTTGCTCTTGCTCAGGCTGGTCTCCAACTTCTGAGATCAGGGCCCCACCCTCATGACCTTGTTAATTACTTCCTTACTCCACAGATAGCCACACCAGGGGTTAGGGCTTCAACATGTGAATTTGTGGCCACGTGAGAGACAGCCAGTCTGTCCTGTCAGAGGACAGAAGCCCCAGTGCCCTGCAGACCCTAGGCTGCCCCCGGTTCCCTTGCTCAGCACCGTCCCTCTTCCACTCCAGCCCCCATGACCTATAACAGCGTGTGGAACTTTGTATCTGCAGATAATCCAGCACACACAGCAGGCAGTAGAAACTGAGCAAAACAAAGAAGTTGAGAAATGGAAAAGACTCGCACAGCTGAAGAACCGAGAGGTGGACCAGTTCCGTGTGGAGCTGGACTCCATTCTGGACGTGCTGCGGGAGCTGCAGCGGCAGGGCGTGGTGGTGCCTGCCGCCCTCGCCGACGACCTGAGCACCCCCGAATATGAGACAAGCGGGTTGCACTGACCTCAAGGAGGGGCCTGGTGGTGGATCGTGCTGCCAGCACAAGGACGGCCTTTGGGAAGCACATGGTCCAGCATGTCACCAGAAAGCAGACTGAAGACATTTCCAAATAAATTGGGCTTAACGAATATGGAAAAAGGCATCGTGGTACATTTTACTGAAAGTCACTACCCAGTCACAGATGACTTGTGGACAGGTTTCTGTGTGTGAGATGACTGTAACTAGTAAGATTCATTGTAAGAGGCCTCATTTGTGTGCTACAAGGGGAAAGGAGGAGATTATATGTCCTTGGCCCTGTCCTTTACTGACCAGGCCTGTCCTGTTACTTTCCCCCTGGCTCCAGGCGTGTGCTGTTAATTTGACCTTCCTTCTCAGAGAAGCAGGCAGAGGAACATGCAGTGCTGTGGACAGTGGGCTGGGAGGGAGGCGTCCTAGTGACCTGGTGACACAGCCGACACTATAGCTCCCTGTGCAGGTGAAGAGCAGGTTGCCTTTTCTCCCCGCTTTCTGCTCCTTCCTATAGGTGGCTCATTTTTAGACCTGATAAAAGATGAAAAGTACCTTTCACAAAGAGTAGGGGAGTTTTTGTTGTTGTTTTTTTTTTAGACAAGTCTCACTATGTCACCCTGGGTGGAATGCCATGGAGTCACAGCTCACAGCAAACTCAAACTCTTGGGCTTAAGCCAGGCGTCCTCAAACTTTTTGAACAGGGGGTCAACTCACTGTCCCTCAGATCGTTGGAGGGCCGGACTATAGTTTAAAAAAAAAAAAGAAACTGAACTAATTCCTATGCACACTGCACATATCTTATTTTGAAGTAAAGAACAGAAGGGGAACAAATACAATTCACACCATTGCATGTGGCCTGGGGACCGTAGTCTGAGGACCCCTGGCTTAAGCGATTCTCTTGCCTCAGCCTCCCAAGTAGCTGGGACTACAGGTACCTGCTACAACGCCCGCTACTCTTTGTTGTAGTTGTCACTATTATTTGGCAGGCCTGGGCTGGATTTGAACCCAACACCTCTGGTGTATGTGGCTGGTGCCCTAACTGCTGAGGTACAGGCGCTGGGCCAGTAGGGGAGTTTGATTCATCCAGTTTTGAAACGTTCAAGCTGCATCTCTTGAATCTCAATTTTACTTTTTTATAACTTTAAAATTGCACAGAATATAACAACATGTATATGTTTTACTATAAAAGTGACAGATTACAAAACATTACAAATATGCATACAAGTAGCTGGTTTATTTTATAATCCCATTTCCAAAAGCAGATAGCAGGTTTCAGACAAAGTCAAGGTTACGCTTTGTTTCCACACGTTCCAGCCCAGCAGTGTCTGATGAAAGTCTGATGAGCCACAGTTTTTAATTTTCTACTAGCTACATTTAAACAGGTAAGAAACAACTGAAAAGAATTTTGATAATATACTTATATGACCTACTATGCCTAAAATCTTAGCATCTTTACACAACTGAGTGTTTGCACTTTTCACAGGTAGGTCATTGAAGTATCTCAGGTTCAGGCACCTCTGTCAGAACCAGCCATTTTCTCAGTGCTCAGGAACCACCTGCCAGTAAGTGTAGTTCTGAGGTGACAATTACAAAGTAAAATACTTGATAAAGGACAGATTAACTAGATCTTGGTGAAATTAGGGGCAGTAAATGTGAGATATGGAAGTTGTTAAATATGAGAAATGCAATTATTGTTTTAACGTCCAGCATTTTGTAATGTTCCTTTTCTAAAAAGAACAGAAAAGCATTACAGTTTGCTATTTTTTTGACATGAAAGAAATTCTAAATTATATAAATAACATTTTGGTTATATTCTAGTGTGTTGTGTATTTTTTAATGTGAATGAGCCATCCATCCCAAACACAGACATGGCCGGTCCACAACAGGAGTGCAAACATCAAACAGTTCCTTACAGAAAAGGTACGTCCTTTTTGGACAAGGGTTGTGTGTTTGTTTGGTGTAAGGTGGCAGGTCTTCACTTCTGTTCACAGATTAAAGGTCTAAAAGCACCGTCAAGCTGCGTGAAAGAGCCACACCCCATTCGGGGGGAGGGAGGAACAGCCCCAAAGAGGGTCAGGCTGTGTCGAGCAGGAGGGATTTGTGAAGTTGTGAGCTCCAGGAATGGTGGACCCTCTCCCACTGTGACAGTTGATTTGAGGTGTCAGCTTGACTGGTTTAAGTACAGTCATTTCTGGGTGTGTCGATGAGGTTGGCTCCAGGAAGACCATGGCCCAGCATGTAGGCACCATCTCAACCTCTATGCACACGTGCAAATTCTCACGTAAAATTATCTCTTATCCATCCATCTCTTTGGATGAGACAGAGCCTCACTCGGCCACCCAAGCTAGAGCGTCATGAGAGGATCTCACACTGGTTGAAAATCACAGATCTGTATTAGGGTTCTCCAGAGAAACTGAATAAGACCCATGTGTAGTCCCAGCTACTCAGGAGGCTGAGGCAGGAGGATCCTGGAGCACAGAAGCCTGAGGCTTCTATGAGCCAGACACCAGGAGTTCTCCGTCTCCCAGGGTGCCTACTGTTAGAGGGAAAATATGAATAGCAACAACGACAATAAAAATAGGTGTAAATGGGCGGCGCCTGTGGCTCAGCGAGTAGGGCCCCAACCCCATATACCGAGGACTGTGGGTTCAAACCCAGCCCCAGCCGAACTGCATCAAAAGTTAGCCAGGCACTGTGATGGGCGCCTGTAGTCCCAGCTACTCAGGAGGCTGAGGCAAGAGAATTGCTTGAGCCCAAGAGCTGGAGGTTGCTGTGAGCTGTGACACCACAGCACTCTACAGAGGGTGATAGAGTAAGACTCTGTCTCCACAAAAAAAAAAAAAAAGAAAGAAATAGGTATAAATTTAACCAAGGAGGTTAAAGTCCTGTCTAGTGGCTC
>CAUYON010140847.1:0-34223 GCA_963573935.1 Arctocebus calabarensis
TTAGAGAAAGATGGAGACTTTACCTCTTTTGTGTTTACATGGATGGAGCTGGAACATATTCTTCTTAGCAAAGTATCTCAAGAATGGAAGAAAAAGTATCCAATGTATTCAGCCCTACTATGAAGCTAATTTATAGCTTTCATATGAAGGGTATAACCCAACTATAGCACAAGAATATGGAGAAAAGGGCAAGGATAGGGAGTGGAGGGGGAGCTTGGGGTAGAGGGAGGGTAACTAGTGGGGCTGCACCTACGGTACATCTTAGAAGGGTACAGGCAAGCCTTATTAAATGCAGAATACAAATGTCTTCATATAATAATTGAGAAAATGTCAGGAAGGCTATGTTAATCAGTTTGATGAAATAGTTCAGCTTGTATATGAAACTAGAACATTGTACCCTTTGATTGCACTATTGTGCACAGCTATGATTTAACAATAAAGACAATAAAAAAAAGAAAAAATAAATAAATTAAATCCCATTAAAATACCAACATCATACTTTGAACAATGTAAAAAATAGTTTTTGTTTTGAAAGGAATCAGAAAAAAAGCCCCATATTCTTAACGCAATTTTTAGTAACAAAAACAAAGCTTGAAACATCAACTATACAAGATTTTAGATTATATTACAAGTCCACATTGATCAAAACAGCATGGTATTGGGACAAATACAGAGACATAGACATATGGAACTAAACAGAAATCAAGAGATGAAACCAGTCTCTTCTAGCCATCTGATCTTTGGTAAACCAAACAAAAGCATACACTGGGGAAAAGAATCACTACTCAATGAATGGTGCTGGGAGAACTGGATAACCACATGTTAAAGACTGAATGTGGACAGGCACCTTTTACCACTGACAAAAATCGATTTGAGATGAATAAAAGATTTAAATCTAAGACATGAAATGATGATAATCCTAGAAGAATATATGAGAACAACTCTTGAAGATGTTGGCCTAGGGAATAATTTTATGAAGACGACTTCAGTGGCAAGCGTACCACCAACAAAAATTGACAAATGGGACTTATTAAGCCGAAAAGCTTCTGCACAGCTAAGGACACAAAAATTAAAGCAAATGGACAACATTCAGAATGGAAAAGATGTTTACATGTTTTGAATCTGACAAAGGCTTGATAATTAGAATCTATAGAGAGCTCAAATTAATCAACAAAACAGAGGAAACAATCCCATCTATCACTGGGCAAGAGACATGAACCTTCTCTGAGGAAGATAGATGAATGGCTAACAAACACTTGAAAAAATTGCTCATTGCCCATAATTATCAGAAAAATACAAATCAAAAACAACCTGAGATATCACCTAACCCCTGTGAGAATAGCCTACATCACAAACTTCCAAAGTTGCAGGTGTTGGCACGGATGTAAAGAGGGGAACACTTTTACACCGTTGGTGAGACTGCAAACTAATACAGCCTATTTGGAAAGAAATATGGAGAATTCTCAAAGAGCCCAAATTAGATCTCCCATTTAAGTCCTACAATGCATTACTAGACATCTACTCAGAAGGAAAAAAATCATTTTTCATAAGGACATTTGCACTAGATTGTTTATCATAGCTCAATTTATATTTTCCAAGACATGGAAACAGCTTACAAGCCCATCAACCCAGGAATGGATTATCCAACTGTGGTATATGTATACCATGGAGTGCTATTCAGCCATAAAAAAGAAGATGGCTTTACATCTTTTGTATTAACCTGGATGGAGCTGAAACACATTCTTCTTAGCAAAGTATCACAAGAATGGAAAAGCAAATATACAATATATTCAATACTCATATGAAGCCAGTAGATGATGTAATACACATCACATAAGAGAAAAACTCAATTCAATTCAAGTTAGTGGGAATGGACTAAGAGAAGAGGGTAGAGGTGAGGAGGGAAGGAAGGAAGGAATTGGTGTGCTCTAACTTAATGGGCCCAAATCAAAGGTAGATGGTACACATTTGGGTGTGGGGCACAATTGCAAGAGGGACGCTACATAACAAAGGCAAATATTGTAACCTAGCTGTTTGCACCCTCACATTAACCTGAAATTAAAAAGGAAAAATTCTCCAAGTGGTTGTTTTTGCAAACTAAAATTTGAGACTCACTGCTTCATGTCTCCGTTCATTTTCCTTCATGGAGACTACACTCATCACCTCCAATGTTAATGAAATTTCTCTTTCCTAATTTCTGCATCAACTTGTATAATCTGTTTAAGTGGCACCTATCACATACTTTCTTGTGTTACAATTATTTGCAAATAAGTCTCGTTACCTTTGGAGACAGAATCTCCACTTCTTATGCATTAGCATTCCTGAAGAACTTAGCCCAGACACTCATTTGGTACAGGAAGCCCATAGAAGATCACAGAAAATTTTCAATAGACAGATCTGCCTGTATTTAACATTCATTCAAACTACAGGGGTGCCCTGAGGTTTAGGCTTTCCAACATCAGTGAAGATATAACCTTGGTCTTTTCAACCCCTTTTTCAGATGTCTCCTTTCAGTCATACAAGTGTTTGAAAAAATATGAATGAAAAGGGGCCCAGGAGCTATGCTGATGAGTGTCAGGAAGCCTGTGTTGATCTGCAACATCCATATTTATCTTAATGGAGTCTCGTTTCACTCTTTAATTTTTGGCATAGGAAAATGATAAATCTTAGCCTGGATTCTAAGGAATTCCGATCTTTGTACAAGTAGCAATTCTAGCAAATGAGCAGCCTAACCCTTATATGTACAGAGGTATATGATATAGATTTCTGTACAATAATTTTATTCCTGGCTTTCTTTGCAGACTTATGATTCCTTCCTCTGACTTCCTCAACAGTTTCCTTTTGTACTGTATAAACTCTTGCAAGAGTCTCCAAATCCCTTGTGTAATTAGCTGGGATGTAAGTGAGCAGCATAATTTAAAATTATTTGTATCCTTCTTTGCGTCAACAGTCTAATTTCTTCTGACTGCTAGAAAAGGTGTCATGGTCATCATTCTTCAATTTCAATCCTAATAAAAGTTGGTCATAAATATATTCAATAACAAATCACCTCATATATTTTCCACAGTCCATTGTCCTTGGAGAGGGACCAGAAAGACATTTACCTTGTCCTTCACTCTGATCACTACGCTTTTATTTTAAATGTAGAATGGAAGGTATCAGATTTACAAAGGAACTTCAAATGAAATAGTGTTCTACAATCTAAATTAAACAGAAATCATCAATTTTAAATAACTATAAATGTCATGTTACATTAGTAAAAGAAAACATTCCCTCACATGGCTAGGTCAGCTAATCTCAATATTTCAAGATCCTAATTTTTTTTTTTAACTGAGAGCATACAGCTGTCATCAAAAGTGAACTCTGAAGACCTTTTGATGTCAGTGTTTTGTGTAAGTTGTTTGTTATAGTTTAGACTGCAAAGTCATTTCTGTGAAGGCTCACAGGAAAACTGGTACCCCAAAATCAATTCTCAGTTACTTTTGGCACGAGGAATAGGGTTTCCTGGCCATTTGCTGGCAATTTCCAGACAGCCCTTAGTTCTCTCAATATCTCCCATCATCAAGTTTTTCTCTAGAAGGGCTGTTAACATGAAGCAAGATATAAATAATGATTTGAGTTGTATCACATTTTACTTCTGCCAACTTACAGAAAGAAGCTTAAATTTCCACAGAGACCTTGTAGAAAACAGAACATAAAAAGAGGGAAAAAGTGAACTGAACACAGAATACATGGCAGCTGCATCAGAGTGTGGCCTGCACTGGGACATCCCCAGAAGAAGCCCAGCGACTATTGTCCATTTACTGAGCTTTCCTAGAGAGGAGAGGAGGGAAAGAAGAAGCACTTGGGAATAAGAACAATACCTCTATGCATCTGATGTACTGCAGTTCTTCAGATCACAAGAACATACCATCTGAACCTCAGCTCGGGTGTTCAAATGAACATTACTAGGTGGTTAACAGACTATTTCACATTAGGCTAGAAGTTTTAGAACACTAACATGATGCTTCCTTGGAATCTGCATATACCCACAGACCATCATTTGCCCCTTAACATAAATATGTTATCAGTTCCACGAGGGAGGAAAACATATAGCCTAGCTATGCTGATACAGAAAATATAACTGAGTCAGTGTACAGTTATACACTAGCTCAAGAATAAAGAATACAGAAGAATTTGTCTGATTTTCTCTTTTTCATTTAAAAAGAATTTTTGGCTTATTATGTCTCAAAAATTCATTTTACTGTATGTATTTTAGATCATATGCAACACATTATAAGGGCTGTGTAAAGCCTAGCGAGTTGGTTAGCTAGGACATGATACGTTTCTACTTGTATTTTGGACGAGTTGCTTAAACTTTCTGTGCCTCCATTTCCGTATCTTTCAAAAGGGGATAATATAAATATCTATTTTAATGGGTTAGGCAAGGATAAATGAATTAGTCCTGTATATAGTAAAAGCTTAATAAATGAGAGCCATATTGTTCATATTATAATGCTTTCTTCATTCTGATACATAAAATGGAGAACATACCCCAAAATTCCACAGATAAGATAACCTTTGATGACAAAAACAAAAAAATCCTCTAAAACAATAAAATCCCCAAGAAATGTGCTAGATATAAAATAAAAACCATTCTATCAAATAAAAAGGAAGTAAAACCCATCTTTTCATTTATTCCTCTTTTTTTGTCTTCTTATTGACAGTTTTTAGTGAGATATTTCAGAAAAATATATGAATAGCAATTACGCAATCTTTATTCCATGTACATAATAGTGATCACACTCCCCATTATACACAGTTTTTTAAACCTTGATTTTTATTCCTCATGTATCTTTGGGAGTACTTCCTACAAGTTATATAGTATTTCCTACAGTTATACAGTATTTCCTAATATAAATATGAAATAATTTAACTAGCTCTGTAATGTAGGAAGTTTACGTTGTTTGATAGCTCACAAATACAAATAATACTCCCCCCAAGTATTTATCTTCCCCCTAACATTCTCAACATTATAAAGGGAGTTTTGCACTGGGAATTATCAGGTTTTATGTGTTGCAATCTGGATATGTGAAAGTTTGATTAACATGCAAACTTGATTTTTCTACCCTGCTTATGAGAAAATAGCATCATGATACAAAATGTCATGTGTTTTTGCCATTCTTGCAAAAACATCAACATGGTAAAACAGGAGTTATTATAAAACTGGGTAGGTCTTTTTCCTTCCCATGGAAAGACTTTCAATAATATATACATATTTGTATGTATCTATACACAGTTATGCCTCTGTGTACAGTTGTGCCTCTTATACAGAGAGGTATAGCTGCAGAAATATGCACAGACTCACACTGCAAAACTCTCTGCTATTAAGAAATAGCACGCATTTACTAGTGTGCTTCGTTCCCAAAGAGCTACTATTGAAAGAAGTGAATAGATTAAGGATTTAGTGAAGTTAAATTCCAGATTTTACTTTACATTACAAATGTAAAATTAAAGTCAGTATGTGTACAAGTAATATTTTATGTGATTTTATTTCAATGAATCAAGCCAACTCTTCAGATCTGAGGTTATCTATTAAGTTTCCCTACCAATCTGTATTTAAGACCTAAGACCAAGTTTTTGTAGTTTCTCCTGAAAAAATTTTTTTATAGTGCTTCATTTGTTTTCATGAAAATCTGTATTTTTTTGAGTTCTGGACTCAGTCCAGAGATAAACTCTTCACTCTGTTGCCTTTACACAAAATGACTGATTGGTTTTTATTCATAAATATCAGCAGGTCTCTAACACTCAGAGAAAAATACAGCCAATTTGGAATCACTCACCAAATATGAGCATAGAAACTTTCTTATAAGCATGGTCAATTAATGATAGCTATGAATCAGGCCTATACATTTCACATTAGAGTGCCACAGTCTCTAGAACAATGGTGACTCTTAACAGTGTTTAAACAGTAAAGGTCTAGAAGATGACTCTCTTCTTACATTTATAGGCAAGTGATTGAGAAGTACACAAAGGGAGAGAAGTACATCTCTGTTGCTTTGGATTTGAGTGTTTACTTGATTATTTAATAAAATAAGAAATTTATAATCATTCTAATAGATGAAAAAGAGGAAGAAGACCTCTCATTATTTGTATTTTTAAGGATATTTCATTGTATCATTATCACTCTCATTTATAATAATAAAATCTGAATAATTCTTCAAAATTTTAATCCAAAAAGAAATCATGTGGGAGCCCTCTGGTGGCCAACATCATGCTATTAGATTTTCACTAGGGAAGTTCAGTCTTAGGCAGACTTGCATTGAAATTCTAAAACTTTATTTGCCATCTATTTCACTTGAATATATTTATAGTGTCTTGATTCAAGGTTATACAGTGCCAAAATATTTTAATGTCTGTTGCCAAACTCAATAAAGTAATATTTCCCAGGCAGAAGTCAATATTTAAATAGCATGAAAAATGTTTTTATGTGAATGTGGGAAGAATCATAGATGATTTTAAAGGCACAGAATTATTGAATCATAGACTTTTATAGCATGAATAGATATTACAGCCATTCTGGTCAAACACTCTTATTTAAAGAATAAGGAAAATAAAGCCGGGTTAGATTAAATCCTTTGCCATGGTCATAGAGTAATTATTAGGAGTACCAGGGTTTACAATGTCAAGTGATCTGAAAAAAATGTAGCTATTTAACTCTGCCTTAATTTCTTTTATTCATTTTACATGGGATTTATACATACATTCATTTTAGTCTTGGTTTTATGCCTTAATTTTTCTTACTTCTGAAACTTTTTCTAGGCTGAGTTAAGACATGAGCATCAAGTGATTTATAGGCTAACGGTAAATCTTGAAAAAAAAAGCAAAGCAAAACAACAAGAAATATACTAGTTTTCTATTGTTGTGTAATAGATTACCACAAAGTTCTCAGCTACAGCAATTCCCAACGCAGCAGGTGAGAAGCTCAGACCTGGTGAGGCTGGGTTGTCTTCTCAAGGTACCACAAGACAGAAATCAAGGTGCTGACCTGCAGCTCTGGGTAAACTTTGTAGTTTGTTCACATTGCTGATGGAATTCCAGTTCTTGTGCTAGAACAACTGAGGTCACTCTTTCACTCTGGCTTTTGTCTAGAGGTCACTTTCAGTGCCTAGAGTCTGTTCTTAGCATCTTATCACTTGGCCCCCTCTATCTATAAACCTAGTAATAAAAATCCCCTCTTGTCAAAACTTGCCCACACTTTAACTCATTTCTAGGAAATACCTTTCCTGATTAATTTTAAGAAACTTACATATTTACAAGAGCTGTTTATAGGTCAATTTTACCCATGATAGTTTCTTTTTTGCTAGTCAACTGTGCCTTGTAATAACCATGACAACGATGACCATCCCAATCCTGGAATTAAATGGCATGTGTATGAGTGTATGGATCCTGGGCGTCATGTTAGAATTCTGCCTGCCACAGTATAATAATGTTTCCTTACTAAGATTGTTTCAGTATAAAGGAAGATTTTATTCACTTTTTATTCATGCAGTTTTTATGATTCTATATTCTCTTAATGTATATTTTACCATCCCAACAGAGAATAAACATTAAGAAATCTTATACTATCTAGGCAGAGTAAGAGCAAGACCCTATGTCTGAAAATAATAAATAAGCCAAGTAATGTAGTTGGCCCTGAAGATATCTGGGGGAAACATAATCAAGACAGAGGTAACAACCAGAACAAGGTGCCTAAGGCAAGACTATACCTAGTACTTTCAATGAACAGCAAAGGAGGAAATGAGACTGAAAGTGAGGACAAAAAAGAAAACAAGGGGCAAGAAGCCGGATTATTAGGAGCCATTGGAGACTCTGGACGGAATGGAAAGCCATTGCAAGATGGTAACAGGCACAGCTTCAGTTTTAGAAGGACCACTCTTACAGCTTTATTAAGAAAGTCTGGTACTCACTTTGGTGAGTTTGGACAACTGTATACGAGGGCTGTCCAGATAGTAACTAGCCAGGTACGTCTCTATTTTTTTGATTACATGGTGGTTACTCTCCACGCAGCCCCTGTACACTTGCGTTAACTTTTAGCACAATCCAAATAATAAACAGAACTATTATCTCCAAACGTTTCCTAGTGTCTTCTATTTTTCCAGTTTTTATATCAATTTTACCTTAAAAACCTGGAAAAATAAATTTGTGTTATTAAACATGAAAAAGAAGGATGGATGTAAAAAAGCAGAAGTAGAAATAGAGAGATCCAGGGAAAGGTTACTCTTAACATTTAGACTGCCCATGCTGATGATTTGCACCAGAGTTTTAGTAGAGTAGATGATGAGAACTGGCTGGATTCTGAAAATATGTTGAAGTAGAGCTAATAGCACTTGTGGTATGTTGAATTATCATGTATGCAATAAAGGCAAGATTTTAGAACAATTTTAAGATTTGGGGGGTTAAGTAGTTTAATGAAAGGAGTTGCTGTCACCTGAAATGGAGAAGGTGAGAAAAATCAGGGATTTACTTTTTAGATGAGTTTCATTTGATACATCTTTTAGCTATTCAAGAATAAAAGAGGTCAACCAAATAAGACTGTAAACTCATCCTAGAAAAGTGTTAGCTATCTCATTGCTGAGCACGACTGTCACTTTCAAAAGACTCCTCTTGCGAAGCTATGCATTGACGCCAGTGCCTAGTCCACTCTTTGAAGCAATTTTGGAACTCCTTATTTGGAATGCCCATCAGAGCTATCATCATACAAGGTCTAAGAAGTTCATGAACTCATCCTCGGAAAAAGTGCTACATACCTAATTGCTGAATGTCACTATGGTCACCAAATGGCCCGAAAGGAGTACTTTGTGGGTGACCACAGTGACATTCAGCAATGAAGTATGTAGCGCTTTTTCTAGAATGAGTTCTCAAATATAATTGTTTAACCATACACATCAAGCAGACAGATGGACATATAAGACTGAAGTTCATGAGCGAGACACAGCTTGGAGATGTGATATTGAACTTGATCAGCATATAGAATGTATTTTAAAGCCTGGGTCTGGGTAAAAACACAAGGGAGAGAGTTAAGGTAGACATTGCAGGATTGAGACCCTGAACATCTCAGCATTAAGAAGTGAGAAGGATAATGAAAAATGATTAAAAATGTCAAAGTCAAAGGAGAAACCAGAGAAACAGAAAATGTATATTAAGGAGGAAGAAGTATCAACTGTGTCAAATGTCACTGATAAGATTAAATAAAGTAAGTCCTGGGCCTGGACCACTAGATTTAGCAATTTTGAGTGCACTGGGGACAGTGACAAGTTTTGGTAGAAAGATAGTGGTAAAAATCTGACTACATCAGTGATAGGAGAGAGCATTAGAAAAAGATCACAGAAAATGGTGCAGACAACAGTTTCAGGGAATTTTGCCACAAAAGTGAGCCAAGCAATAAGGAGGCTTCAGCTGGCAGAAAAGATGAGGTCAAGGGCAGTTTTTTATTGTTTTTATAATATCTTGGAGAAATAACGCATGCTTGCATGCAATAGAAATAATCTAGTAGAAAAGAAAAACTGATGTAGAAGGGTTAGGGGAAGTGCTAGAGTGAGTGAAGTCTTTGACTTTGTAATCAAAGGGCATTTAATGCAGACTATTCTTGTTGGACAATAACACTGAACATTTTTCTTCATGCCTAAAAAAACCTCCATCACAGTCTATGTTATAATAAACAAACCAACTGAAATACAAACATACACTTAAAATCATCAGAGCATATTCATTATGAATCACATTGGTGCTTGTCACCTTTTGCATACAGATTTTACTAAATATGATCAACTTCAAGATGTCATTTTCTCTGTTTCAATCATATTTAGAGAAAACAAGAGTAGAGAGGGGGAGAAGAGTGAATGTACAGGAGAGCTAATTATGTTAATCAGAACACACATCTCACAAAAATATAGTTTTAGAGTCGGAAGACCCAGGCTTTGGTTTGAAGTGCTGTTGACTAGCTTTTCTATGTTTGCAAAGAAAATGATCCCTCCAGGTTTCATTTTCTTTCTTTTTCTTTTTTGCATTTTTTGACCAGGGTTAGGTTTGAACCCACCACCTCCAGTACCTGGGGCCGGCGCCCTACTCCTCTGAGCTACAGGCGCTGCCCGAGGTTTCATTTTCATTATGAAAACAAAATATATTGTCCTGAATATCTCCAAGGTTGATTCTAATAAACTCAGTATGAAAACGCTCCCTGAATTCCTACCCCATGTAAGAGATGAGACACAAAGCTGGCTACTTGCTGCTGGGGAGGAAGCACAATTACAGCCAACTAGGAGAATATGAGAAGGAAAGAAAGCCGTGAAGTAGGCTCATGCATGCCACCTGGCTTAAGGCATCCAAGAGACATTTGGGCCTCAGACGCAATATGTACCCTTCTGTTCTCCTTCACTTCTTCCCCTCATTCTTACCCCCCCACTTAACTAAACTGTCAGCAGACTTTAATTCTCTTAGATCTAAATTCCACTCTGCTTATCCATTAGACAGATTTAGACTTAGGAAGTCTCTTATTTTAACAGATTCCCAATAAACGCCCGATTTTGACACCAGCAGAATCTGGTTCTGTAATAGCGTGAGAATATATGGATACCGAGAATAGAGCATGATGTAGACTGTTTTCCTTCAGAGGGGACTTTTAAGATGTCAAATTCTGTTCCTTTGAAATGTCAGTGCTTGCTTGCTCATGTACCTTTGAATTTAAAACCAGATATAATTCATTTCAATGTACTCAGTTTTTTTTAAACTTCAGATTATTCTGAGGGTACAAATGATTAGATTACAATGTTTTGTTTGTTAGGTAGCCTCCCTCTTGCTGTGTCCCCCTCCCAGAAGCTGTGTGCATTGTGCCCAGTAGCTGAGAGCAACCAGTCCCCCCACCCTCATTTTCTCTCTTTCCTCCCTCCTTCCACAACTTGAATTGAACTGAGTTTTTCTCTTGTGTGGGCCTCTATTAATTCCTCCACTGGTTTAATGTTGGTATTGAATACATGGGACACTTGCTTTTCCATGGTTGTGATACCTTACCAAAGAAAATGTTTAACTCTATCCAGGTGAATACTAAAGATGTAAAGTCTCCATCTTTTTATGGCTGAATAGTATTCTATGTTATAATTTTATCACAGTTTATTAATCCATTCATGGGTTGATAGGCCCTTGAGTTGATTCCACATTTTGGCATTGTAAATTGAGCTGCAATAAACAATCTAATACAAATATCCTTATGATAAAATGACTTTTTTTTTCTTCTGGGAGTCTTCCCATTTTTGTTCCTAAAGGTTTGTGGACTTCACATGACCTTATAATATGTATTATAGAGGAAATGACCTTGAATTATATCTTTGGGTCTCAAGTGAGGAAAGCTTGACCAATGTTTCAAATGGTTTTAGTTACTAAGCCTGGGAAATAATATATACATCATTTGTAGCTTCCAGAACACTTGAAATGTGGCAACTAATCTTAAAAGACAGAGTAGAAAAATCATAATACAGTTAGAAGTAGTAAGCAAACAAGCAGAAAAGCAAAGCAATTAATCAAATTAATCATTCTTTTGGCCATAGGTATTGCAATATTATTATTAAATGAGAGAATGTGCTGCCCAATAGTTTTTAAAATAAAAAACTTGTGACACAGTTAAAAGGGCAATAGTGCAGATTATTTCAGGTTGACCCTATCTCAAGCAATTGAAATATGTTTATTGATTAGATATGAGCTTTATGTCTTTCTCATTTTTATATTTTTAGGGAATATCTTTACCTACCATATCAACCACCCTGTTAAATTTCTATTCTGTAATTCTTTGGGACATTTCAACTATTTATTTTGTGCTCTACTAAACTGACTTCTTCTGTCTTCTTGTGAACAGACTGCACAGGAGAAAAAAAAAAAGAAGAGATTTTTTATGAGGATTTATCTTTTGCCCTTCTACAAACAAAAAACTAAAACCTGTTCCTGACCGAACCATTGGAAGCTCTATTATCCAAAGAGCTTTCTGAAAGAGCTTATTCCCTTATTCTTTGCACTGCTATTCAAAGGTATCTGTAACATTTAAAAATAATACAAAATAATATGTTAGCTTGTTTTTTTCATTGACTTCTGAACTGGTTATTTTGTTTGCTATTTAAAAATATATAAAAAAATTATTGATATTATGCTATTTGCTCATTACTTTTCCAGGTACTAAAATGACTTGATTTTAAGCAGCATTTATTATTTTTGAATGATAATATACTTTTATGATCCCAAGTATAATTGCTTAATATAAGGAAAACACCGAAATGAATATGCACAGATATGTTTATATACCTATTCATATCTATGCCCATAATGTTTTAATAAATATTACTAGAATCATTTTAGCCTTGGTTAATTTAGGAAGATTTTGGAAAAGTGGCCTCTAAATACGAAGGTGCTCAGAACTAAAAAGAATATCAACTTTTTGCTTTTTCCCCCCCAAAATTTTAGTTGTAACCTTGAGTATACATTTTCTAACCATGTCAATAGTCACAAAAAAATTGATTGGTCCCCATTCTCCAGAAAATTGCTTTGTCCGTGAGCTTAGCCGTTTCACATCTTAGGAGTTACTGCAAAGACCCAGAGAGACTGGTAGAAATAAAAAGTACATGTTGAGAAGGCCCGCACCTCAGACTTTGTGATTAATCCCACACCTTTGCATTCTGAGTACCAATCATTAATGTCATTAAGCTGCTTGTTTCTTAATTGCATTCTTGCGTAAGAAACTCAAGGCGAAATGAACCAACTCTGAGAAGCCTACAATCAAAGTTGATTGCATCCAACCTTACTGTTGCACCTCTATTAACCTACAAGCCGTGTGGGCAGGACTTCTAAAAAGCATTTCAGGAGAAAAACTGTTTCCTTCAGATTTTGCTGCCCTTGCATTTATTATGAATTTTCTGGAAATTATGAGGTAGAGTGCCTAATGACCCCATCTTAGACAGCCATTATCTCAATCTGTGAATACTGGTTGTCATTTTCAGAGTCAACAGATGTTGACCTTAGGGTGGCAACTTTTCCTTTATTGTTTGAACCTAATCAACATTATCTCCTTCAGTTTTCTATAAAATGCAACTCCAATTAGAAAGTAAGCTTTTTAAAAACAGAGGTCTGGGGTTAAAATCTCATTTAAGCTGCATTAGTTAAATGTGGCTTTGGGCTATTTTTATTAGCTGAAGCTATTTATGATTTTTCTAAAGGAGAGGAAAGGACACTTTGGGGACTACAAAGAAATTGATTTAATGGTATGCATGACTTCACATTCAATTTCTATAAAAGTGTCCCTCTACAAGAGGTTGAAGATTTTTGACAATATCTCCCTTTTCATCTCTGTCCTGATTGTCATAGAAACACTGTAAGTATGTGGCTAAATTGGCAAAGACTTAGCTAATGAAGAGTTCTGCAGCATCATTGGAATGCAACAATTATTCCCCGGAAAATTTAATTGAACTATAAACCTGCTAAATCTAGCCATTATTCACATGGAAATGTAGTATGAATCCCTGACTCCAATCTACTTTTTGTGGGATTATATTTATAAAACTTCTCATTACAACTTGGTTCTGAGTTGATTTTCTTCAGATGACTTTCCCAATCAAACTCCATTGGAGGCTGATAATGATGTTATTGGCCTTTGGCTCAGTCTGGGTTGCCTTCATTTCTTGGGCATGTGTGCTGAGTGCCTATTACGTACAGGCAATATGCTGGGTGTTGGAGAAAAAGGGAAAGCATCACAGACCCTTACTTTCAAAACTCTTAGAAAATAAGGGAAATGTAGAAAGAATTCCATTTCAACATAACATAATCATGACTTTCAAAAACATTTTTACATATCTTTGCAGATAGTCTCCAGTGAGGATCCTTCAGTGATCTGGTTACAGTTCATTTTATGAACTAAAAATTCTGTGTGTTTTCATTGTGGGAGTCAGGTTTCATGACAAAAATGATTATGTTTTCAAATTTAATATTTATGGTAAGCATATTGTGTTTAGATTTTAAATTTACTGTCAATGGAAATCATTCTAAAATTCTGACAGTTTGATGTTTTTCATTTTGGGCACTGGACAGCTAAAGAAGACTATTTCCTGTAGATTGACAGTTGTATGATAGATGAAAAAGGAAAAAAAGGGAAAGATGATTGGCAAAGCCATAAGACGGAAAGAGTAAAAGCAAGGCAGTCCTTTACCTCAATTTTATTACAAATAAAAAGAAAAAATAATCTGGATCTATGGAAATAGACTTAGGCACAATTAAGCATGTAAAATTCCAATTATCAAGGGGATTTTTAAGAAAATTTATACTAACAGTTGTTTCTGAGAATAACTATTTGAAGGACTTATCATTGTTTTGAATAGGCCAAGTTTGTGATGGGGCCAGAGGTAGTGTGAGTGTACATTTGTTTGGTTCTCTGAAATAAACTGAGAAATTATCTAGGAGTAAAACAGATAATGAGGAAAAAGTAAAAATAAAAAAAAATCCTCAACAATCTGAATATATAAGATGTGGATTAAATATAAGGACAAAGTTAGTATGTACCAAACAGAGATATCTAGTCAAGGTATCAAATTAATAAAAAAGATGAAATGTTATTTAGCAATTATAAGTTCTGTTCATTATTGCTTATATTTTCCATAATAATGGTAGATTACTACATAATTATGGATAGATTTATAATTGTTAACAATAGATATATTAATAGGAAAAAATTCCTACTTGTGTTATATGAGGAAGTAGATATGATAAATTAATAGTACTATTATTTATAAATATCTTTCACTTGGTGACAGGGAAATATACATAAAGGTACAAGAATATAGTAATATGTGTAAATCATTGCCACGAATTTCCTTAAATTCTACTCAGATGATTTAACCAGAAAGAATTTCAGCACCAAATAGAGATGACCTGACTACTATTCTCTACATGGCAAAATACTTGTAGTCCTTATTTTCCGTAAAAGGATTTTTTCAGGAAGAGTAAAGCTAGTCATGAAATTTTAGTCTTTTTTATTGGAAGAATAGATAATTTGCAGAGGACTATGGGTCGAATGCCTAAAACCAAACCATCATAGGGGCTCAACTGTTTACAGCATCATTTCCTCGTGTAATGCTTACAGTTGAACATGCCCAGTCTTCTCTCCCTTCTATGAATTTGCTGCATTACCACCAGGAGTATCTTTCAACAATATTCATTAAATGATGTCATATTGCTGTTCAATAATATTCAGTACTGTATGATAATTTATATTTTTTTACTATGTCTCCAAACTGGGATTTTACTTAGAGTTTTCCTAATTACTAAAGAAGTTGATCATCCTTTTTTAGATCTCAACAGCCATTTGCATTTCTTTTTCTGTGAATTGCCTGTCTATATCCCTTGTACATTTTCCCATCAGGCTTTATTATTTTTTTATTAAATCATAGCTGTGTACATTAATGTATTTAGGGGGTAATTTGTGCTGATTTTATATACAATTTGAAATACTTACAACAAACTGATTAACATAGCATTCACTGTACTTTCTTAATTATTATGTTAAGACATTATACTCTACACTTAGTAGATTTGACATGTACCTTTGTAAAATGCACCATAGGTGTGATCCAAACAATTATTCTCCCTCCACCCATCCTCTGCCCTCCCCTCCCTTTCCTCTCCTCTCCCCCCTTCATCCTGGGCTGTGGTTAGGTTATAGCTTTTTGGTATATTTTTAAATATCTTTTTTAAGGCTGTATAATATTCCATGATGTACATATACCACAATTTATTAATCCATTTGCTGGGCACTTGGGCTTCTTCCATGACTTATCGATTGTGATTTGGGCTGCAATAAACATTCTGCTGCAAATATCTTTGTTATAAAGTGATTTTTGGTCTTCTGGATAAATAACTAGTAGAGGAATTGCAGGATGGAATGGCAGGTCTATTTTTAGATCCCTAAGTGATCTCCAAACAATTGAGTTCTAGAATAAACTTTCACATGTCTACTATTTTAGCCTTTCCTGATATTCCTTAATTTTACAACTGATTACTTTCATCCATGTGTTTTCTAAAATGCCACTTTTCTTTTAATTGATAGATTTAATCCTAGTATTGACCTTTTAAAATATATTTTTATTGATAACCTAATAGGCATACATGTTTTCAGGGTACATGTAATAATTTAATGCATTCATATCACATATTAAGTTCAAATCAACATAATTAGGATATTTATCACCTTAATGATTTGGTTCTTTCTTTATGCTAGAAACATTTGAACTATTGTAGTTATTTTGTAATATACAATAATTGTAAACTATAGTCACCCTAGTGTGTTGTGATCTTTAATGTGTCAACATTAAGTGTTGTGTTTTACTCATATGTGCATGAAATATTTGACTACCTCATCGGTACTCTTTTTGGTACTTAAAACTACTATGTCAACTATATATCATACGACAATTTACCAGTGCCTACCATGTGTGAGACATCTTGTAGAAATAAGTATAAAGAAAAGAATAAAAATCAAAACCTTTTACCTTCCCAGATTTTCCTTATATATTTTGGATAATTACACATTTATCATAATGATTCATAAACTCCATTTGGAAGAGATAATGTTGGTCAATGTTGAAACCAATCAGACAGAGTTTATTGAAGACCATGGCACATGCTCGTAAGTTGGCTCTTTTTAAAGAGTGGAATTTAATATCTGTTATTCAGTTACTTAGAACATCATTTCCCTTTTATATCACAAGTAGACAAGGGGGGAATATATAATTACAAAGTAAAGCTATATTAAAAATATCTATAGTATTTCTATGCTTTTCCTCAAAGTCTTCTTTATTTATGACTTTTAAGGAACTAGCACAAGATTCTCTTTTTATTATAAATATACACATTGGCATATAAAACACAGATAAGTTAACATGGGGATCCTAGAGAACATATTTTTGCTTTTACCTCATGCTTTAAAAAGAAGAAAGAGTATGGTTACAAGTATCAACTGAATAAAAGCAACAGCACAGTGTGATAGCTACAGTGGAAGGGTAATACCATTCAAAGAGGACATGTAGGAAAGCAAGAATGGGGTCCCTTATGGTACTTCATTGTCATTATCAAAAACAGCAAGTAATGTGTATTGTATAACTATATTTCTAAAAGATGTATCTGTTTCAGATATATAAAAGAGGGCATGTTCTCAGTTCTGCAAATTCACTTACCCCTAGGAACAATTTTTAGCTGACTCCCAGAGAGCCAATATATGCTCACAGCTTGTGACTAGCATAACAATTCATGATTTAAAGAAAAAACTTTAATAATTTAAAAATACATAAATTAGAATTTTATTGATAGAATAGCAAATATATTTTTAACATCAGTTTTAACCAATTGCCTTTTGAAGGTTATAGTATAAATTAACTATACATTTCTATGGAGGATTCACTTTAAAAGCAAAGAATACATAGAATGACTAAGTACAAGAAAACTTCTCTTAATGTAGGTAGAGAGTGGTCAAGGGGTAGAAAGTACATTCTTGTAAGCCCTTTTATCAAATGTTTAAGAAATATTCAAATTAAGAAGAGACAGCTCTATTTTATTAAATGCTATTCAAGCGCCAAGTTTACGCTCCTTTTCCTTGGGAGTTTTGGAGTTATAGTAATAAAGGGAAAAATAACTATTAGAATTTAGTCTTAATTTTATTCTTTTGTTATCATGCCTGTGGCCTCACTAGAACTAGATATGCAACATCTCTATTTTTTTTTCATTCAAAATTGGAAGTTATAAGGCCACAACCATAATTACTGATTGACAACTCCAAAGGGTATGTAAATGCCTCTGAGAATCATAACAAGTCTAAGCTGTGTAGATAACATAAGGAACCTAGACTTAAAAATGCTCATACATAAGCTGGCGTTGGACCACTTGTCACTTGTACTCAATGAATAGAATCCCAAAGTAGGAGATGTGAAACAAATGTCCTTTAGAAAGTTTATATTTGGTTCTATTTTACTTAGGAAACAACTGTATTTGTTATTGGTTGCAGATTTTAATTTTTGAAGGTTATTAAAATTCACATGACATATAAAGTCAGGCAATTAAGTTTGTGAACTTGTCCTAGAAAAAGTGCTACATATCTCACTGCTGAATATCACTATGGTCACGTCTGAGGTTATGCAACCTCCCAGCACCTAGTCCAGGCTTTTAAGCAGTTTTAGAACTCTTTTTCTAGAATGGTCATCAGAGAGCTGTCATCATAAGAGGTATGACAATTAAGTTCGTGAACTCATTCTAAATAATGTGTTTTGAAGGGTGGACTAGGCAGTGGCATGGGTGAATAGCTTCCCGAGAGGAGTAGTTTGAATGTGACACATGTGATATTCAGCAACGACATAGGTAGCACTTTTTCTAGGATGAGTTTGGCAATTTAGTGTTCAATCTCTTATGATTATATCAATTACAAATGAATAGAACATTGATGGAGTTTCAAGTTCTAGGAGGCTGGAATTGGCTGTCTCTACTCAATATCTGAAATGACAGAGTAATTGGTAAAACTCACAGATGCAAAGATTTTTCCATTTGAAGGAGGGTGGTCTTGGCACACTGACACAGTTTGGGGCCTGAAGCCCAGATATTCAGCTGACTTTTCCTTAGTGGATTCCATTTGATTCTCTAAGGGAGCTTTATGGGCCTGGAAAATCTCCATAAGCAAAATCTGAAAAAAGTATCATCAAATACATTTGACCGCTGAGGGAACTAAGGTTCGGAACTAAGTAAATAAGTTTTTTGGTGCTTACAATTATTTATTATATATCATAGTTTTAGGTACTTGTTATCTTAGTAACTAAATTATAAATAGAGATCATTCTTTGGAGTTCATTAAGTCACCATGCTGTCTAACATTGGCTTTTCTACGGTATGTATCCATAGGAGGCTGATTTCATTTTATATGTGTTAGCTTACATTATTAATATGGTTTATTAACATTTTCATTTGATGAACTTCAGATTAAGGTCTATGTCTTCTCCCAAACTGACATGAAATTAGCTTTGACAAAAGAAATATAGATTCTAAACTAACAGGATGATTGTTTTTCCTTGTTGTGGGCTTAGCTGCCTACATAGTTCTATGCACACATAATTGTCCATATAGAAGTACATTTGTTCACAATTCATGTGCCAGGAACAGTTTTATATCCTGGACTACAGCAGAAAATGAGAATGTCATGAGAATTTTTCCCCAAAATGTTTTTATACTTCAAAAGAAGAAGTAAGATATATCCATGCCTATCAGGATATAGTATGTTGATAAGCAGTTTGGGTATATCAGATGTTGACAAGCATTTTGGATCATGAGCTATTGTGTTTTTAAAGAAAGTAGTGGAAAAGGCCCCATTAGAAGGTGAAAATTAAGCAAATTCTTAAAAAAGAAGAGAGACTTCCTTGTAGGCATATAAGGATAGAATGTTCTAGGCAGATGGACAAGGAAGAACACTAGGTTCGGAGACCATCAGAGTGACAGAGGCACAGAGAGGGGTATAGCTGGAGAAGAAAGAGAGAATGGTATCACAAGACTGAGGGAAGGAGAAGGGGAGGCTGAGAAAGAGAGAGCGAGGAAGGGAAGTCGCACATACTTAAAGACCTTTAGGCTACTATAAGAATTTGGTTTTGTTTTAGAGACATAAAGTGTTTTGAGGTGAGGAGTGATGTAATCTGAGTTCATCTTAAAGGGTTCAGACCGGCTTGGTGCCTGTGGCTCAGCGGGCTAAGGCACCAGCATGTAAGCCTGAGCTGGTGGGTTCGAATCCAGCCTGGGCCCACCAACCTACAATGACGGCTGCAACCCAAACAAAAATAGCCGGGCTTTGTGGCGGGTGGCCGTAGTCCCAGCTACTTGGGAGGCAGAGGCAGGAGACTCTCTTGAGCCCAGGAATTGGAGGTTGCTGTGAGCTGTAATGCCACAACACTCTACCCAGGGCGACGGCTTGAGGCTCTGTCTCAAAATAAATAAATAAATAAATAATGGGTTCAGACTATGTTGGAATGAAGGCATTGGATTAGGGAGGAGGCTCTTTGAATAATCCAGATGAAACCTGATGGTAGTTTAGACCAGACAGTAGCAGAGAAGGAAGAAAGAAGAGGTTGAATTCCAGCTATATTTAGATTGTGTAACTCACAGAATTCACTGATGGATTGCATACAGGTGTGAATGAGGGAAATCAAGGAAAACTTCTATCAGTCCCAAGAGAATGGAAGGATGCTGGTGTCATATATTGTGATGAATATCACTGAATAACACATGCTAAACTGAAGACAGGGGGTAAGTGGTGTCAGAAGGAAAGACAAATAAATACTGAATCATAGGTTTTTTAATAATTCTATGCTATATTACAGTTGTCACTCAGCTTAAGATCATGGGTCTCTAGGATATGACTAAAGATACTGACTGAGCATTGTATCCAGCAGTGAGATGTAAAATGTGGCATAAATGTACAAATCCTAATAAATAATTCTTCATATATAGTTGGTTTTAAACTTAAGAGAGAAGATTTAGTTTATACAACCAAAGAAATAACATTTTCATTTACTTACCCCTGAGGATACTTTTTTTAAAAAAACAATATTATGAAAATATAAATACAGTGGAACATCCATAGTTGACACCACCTCCCTTCACAGGCCACCTCTTATCGGTTGACCCAGTTTTCATAGATGGGACACGTGCCCCATGTTGTATCAGTACAGTAGGCCAACTTCCTCATGTTGAGCACCTCTGTATGTTAACAAGTTTGTTATAGTCCTTTGAGTGGTCAACTTACAGAACTTCTACTACAGTTATCTAATATTCCCACATTCCCAAATTGTCATTCCTCATGAGGCTGTGTGTCTGCTTTCTACCATTAGCTGAGGTAATTCTGTAAAATTCCATTTGTTAAATTGCATCATGACCAATGCAATCAAAAGGACAGCTGTTGAGCTAGGTTAAATGACAAAAAGCTTTTCATAGATGTCCATGTTTTTTTTCAAAGAAAAGATTATAAACTATTAAATGAGCTTAAATAGATAGGTCAGGAAAGGATCAGCCAAAGGTATGGCCTCTTTGTATGCTGTTGAACTATAGCTTAACCCCATCTCTCTCTGGGTCTCTCAAACAGACATCTGTACAACTAAAGGACTCAGCCCCAAATCTACAACCCTTAGAATGTCTAAACTTTAGAGACATATATTAGAGCATTCTGAAGGTAAAGAGTATAAAGAAACAAATTTATTAATTAGAATTATGGTAACTGGATATAGTTACAATAGTAAGATATTGTTTTTGAGATCTATCTATCTATCTATCTATCTATCTATCTATCTATCTATCTATACACACAATGGGTATTTGAAGGTATTGGACTTTAATATTGTAAATCTTTTCAAATAATTTTCTAATTAAGATTCTATTATCAATGTTATCAAAAGTCTGAAGCAAAAATAATCCCTTGGAATAACCCCATTATCTGATAATTCAAATAGATATCTTACCCATTAACATATCATAACCACCAAATTATTTATGAAATGGAATTCTATAAAATAATTAGCAACTGGACTGTTTTATTAACAAAGATAAACATAATTTAGATTTTAGCGGTTGTGTAAGTGACTATATATGGCTTGAATCGGAAGTGTTGGGGTTTTGTTAAAAAAAGAGAGATGCCTTTTGTGAGGATTTATGGGATGTTTTATTTTGTCACTGAGAACTATTAATTTTGAAAGCCTTATAAATAAATAGCACTGACCTATCCATTCCTGAATCATTGAGAGTAGGTAACCTGTGGATAGCAAATGATTTTCATTTTCTAGAGGTAAATTTTATTGAAGAGAAAGCAAAAGAAAAAGAAAGCTTAATTTATAATGCCAAGTAGGATTACTGAAAATTCAGCATTTTAAAAACTTGTGCTATGCAAGGTTTGAAAAGCACTACTTCCTGAACCAAAACCAATAACAGCCTGGCACTTTGTTAATTAGAGAGAAATTTTATAAAATGAACCACAGACAGTGCAAATTATGTAAAATAGAAACATTTTACTGCTAGTCATGTTAACTACACTTCTTTTTTTTTATAATTTTATTGAATCATAATTCTGTACATTGGTGCAATCATAGGGCACGATTCATATACATTCAGAATTTTCATCGTACTGTTACAGATAGCCTTCATGGCATTTTCTTGATCATTATATAAAGACATTGATACTCTACATTTAATAAGTTTCCCCAGTGCTAAGATGCACCGTAGGTGTGATCCCACCAATTGCCCTTATTGATAAGTAAAAATATACAATTTAAAATAATTACTAAGGAAAAATTTATTATGTAGATACATAGATTACAACAGAGGCAAACAAAATAAAGTCTTTTAATATATACATAGTAAAACTTTATATGGCTACATATATTAAGTTAAAACAAAAGCTGATTTGGAGGTAGAGATGTTTACTAGGTTTTTTCTTTGAGATAGTGCTTCATTCAGGCCCTCAGGCTGGAGTCCTGTAACATGTGCATAGCTACTTGAACTTTTGGGCCCAAGAGATCCTTCTTCTTCAGCTTCCCATGTGGCTGGGATTACAAGTATGTGACACAGTGCCCGGCTGAGCTATTTACTTCTTCTTTAATTTTTTTAATTGGTTTACATTTCATAAGTTTATCTCTTAACTATGTATAACTGATATTGAAAAATAAAGATTAAAAAATCATAATGATTATTTAAAAATAAAGACTAGATCCTAGCTAGGTGTGGTGGCTCACGCCTGTAATGTTAGTGTTCTGGGAGGTCAAAATAGGTGGATGTTTGAGGGCAGAAGTTTGAGAACAGCCCGAGAAAGAACTCTACTAAAAAAAAAAAGTTAGCTGAGGGCAGTGGTGGGTGCCTCCAGTCCCAGCTACGTGGGAGGCTGAGGAAGGAGAGTCGCTTGAACATTCAACAATAATAAATTTTCAGGGAACCTTAAAAAATAAAATGGAAGCACTTATCCCACAGAAAATTATTTTTTTGTTCATAAATGAAAAGAAGTACAACCAATGTTACTATGGGATTATTTATATTTATGTGACCTTATGTAAAGTTTTTTATTATAATGAAGTATCTTTTAACGTTTCAATGAGGGAGAACTGGAAATAGTCTATATAAATTATAGATTGTATGTGGGAAATACAAGAGTACAGGCAAAAAAACATATTGGGAACACCAGATATTAATATTTTATAGCAAATAAAAGAAAAAAATTGGAAAATATAAACAATTACTAAGGGGCAAATGGAATAGAGTCATATTTAACCTCTTCATATTATGGCTTAAATTTATAATTATCTCTTGTGCTAGAAACTATCTCTTAATTGCACATTACCAAGGACATATGTAATTTTGATAACAACTTTGAAAAATTTTCCCGATTTTATTATTTGGTATAGGCTGTGTACTGTTCAACGAAAATCCAAATTTAATGTTTGAATGAGTAACTACCATTCAAAGTTTAGTTAGGAAGGCATAGGAGATAGAGGTTAAATCCTAAGACTGTCAATGGGAGCTTTTGTCTGCTGGAAAAGTGTGCAGACAAACAAAATAGCTCCTACTTCTCAGGTGCAGAGAGGATCCCACAGGCTCCATAGTATTACTAACTCTAAGGCCCAGAGCAATCTGAGAAGTACCAATTGCAGTAATAAGGAAAGGTGACATTTGTACCATCTCACAATCTTTTTATACAATCTGTTTTTAGAACAGGATAACAGCAATGTATTTTCTGTCTCTTCCAACCTCTGTCATAAGGGACAGCTACAAACATACTTGAGTGCCTGGCAAGCTGTGTGAGCAACAGCTGTGTGGTAATAGTCTAAGAAGAGCTCAGCCTGGCATGTTTGAACCCCTGAACACGTATTAGTGATCATCAGTTAGGATCTGAAACATACTCAAGATAGACTACTTTTCACCTCGTGCATTTTTATTTATAAAACTCTGACAAAATTGACTTTAGTATGTCAAAAGCTGATTAAGGTCCTTGGAGTGAAAAGTTAGACTTGCAGTGACATCCTAACTCTCCCATTTTGCCAACTGTGTGACCCTATTACGTTGACTTAGGATTATTGAGTCTGAGCTCCTTCGACCTTGTAAGTTACATCTTAAATGTCACAGAAGTCTATGAGGTTTACATGAGCTAACACATGAAATATACCAGCACAAATCTATCACAGAAAAGCGTCACAGAACATTAGTCCTTTTCTTCCTCGGTCATTTGCATACTTTCGTCGACTGTAATAATTTGAGGAATGCAGCATGTTCTCTTTAGACTGAGCCACTTACATAGCAGTGATTCTTACAATGAGAGTCAGGGACTCATGTCTATAGTGAAAAATATTAGAGTCTTAGAAGGGTAAGCGATGAAATGGTACTTTTTAAAAGCCCCTGAATTATTCTTCTATGTTTGGGAGGGGGTTGGTGATAACTAGAAATCATTTTGGTGGGTCTAGCCTAAGTGCAAGGTAATAGCACTACAACTATAAATAAGTATAATTAAAGGAGGGTTGGAGAATAATATTATATTTAAGGTGTTACAAACAATGTTGCAATGGATGTCTTGGTCAGTGGAATCATTTGGCTAAAGAATAATGCTTGTTCTGCATTTAGTTAAATATTTTAAAATTTCCCCCCGACAAAGGAACACCTGTTTACAATCCCACCCACATGTTTTTCTTCTACACCATGGCAAACACTCCATCTTAAATCGTCAGCCCCCATACTCCACTATCAAATCTGACACTTTATGTTACCTCACCATTAACTTTTATTCCGGAAACTACTAGTTCTCAGATAGGCTGTGTAGTACAAACATTAAAGGCATGAACTCAAAACCAAGAATGCCTTGATTCAAATGACTGCTGTATACAATTTACGAGGTGTGTAACTTTGGGCAAACCACTTAAACTCCTAGTACCTCAGAATCCTTCTAATATTGGTGTGATAGTTCAATGAATTTAAGTGAATTTATGTGACTTGCATGTATAGAAGAATGTCTAACACCAAGGATCCCTTACAGGAACATTTACCATTAGCATTGTATTAATTTCTTTTTGCTGCAATTGATGATTACTACATAATTAGTGGTTTAAAGCAACAAATTAATTCTGTTACAGTTTGGAGGTCAGAAGTCTGAAATGAGTCCTATGGGGCTAAAATCAAATTGCAAAGTGGGACTGGTTCCCTCTGGACGCTCCAGGGGAGACCTTATTTCTCACGTCTTCCAACTTCCGAAGACTGTTGACGCTTCTTGGCCTATGCCTGCATCCCTCACAATCACTGGTTTTGCCTGCACACTGCCTTCTCCTCTTCTCCAGTCTAATATCCCCACTTTTCTCTAATAAGGAAAGATATGATTTCATGTAGGGCCCACAAGGATAATGCAGAATAATCATTGTATCTCAACATCTTTAACTTACATCTGCAAAGACTCTCACCCTTTAGGGTGAAAATCACAGATGCCATGGATTAGAACTTCAATGCCTTGAGGGCTTTATTCCGCCTGCCATGGGGCTCTTTCAAATTGTATATCAAAATGCTTACAAATATCTCAGTGATTTGTTGATTCTGTATATATTACAAACATTATATTTTATGAGTTACACATAAGGTAAGTACTTTCTCCTAAATATGTCATCTTTTAATTTTGTCCATAGTAGGATTCCTAATAAAGGCGCTTTAGAGTATATCATTTATGACTATTAATATCTCTATTAATGGGAAACAAAGAAAAATGGAAAATCCATACTACAGAATATTAAAAGATAAAAGTCATCTCAGTGCTTGTAGCTCAGCAGCTAGGGAGCCAGCCATGTTCACCAGAGTAGGCGGGTTTGAATCCAGCCCGGGCCTGCCAAACAACAATGACAACTAGAGCCAAAAACTAGCTGGGTGTTGTGCTGGGCGCCTATAATCCCAGTTACTTGGGAGGCTAAGGCAAGAGAATCACTTAAGCCCAAGAGTTTGAGGTTGCTGAGAGCGGTAACGCCATGGCACTACTCTACCCAAGGGGACAGCTTAAGACTCAGTGTCAAAAAAAAAAAAGATAAAATAGATCAATATATTAACCTAAAAATATCCGAGCTATACAGTGCTGAAAAGATCACAGATATTTTGTTTGCTTGTTTGTTTGTTTTGTAGAGACAGAGTCTCACTTTATCACCCTTGGTAGAGTGCCATGGCATCACACAGCTCATAGCAACCGCCAACTCCTGGGCTTAGGTGATTCTCTTGCCTCAGCCTCCCAAGTAGCTGGGACTACAGGCGCCCGCCACAACGCCCGGCTATTTTTCTGTTTTGCAGTTCGACCAAGGCTGGGTTTGAACCCGCCACCTTCGGTATATGGGGCCGGGGCCCTACTCGCTGAGCCTCAGGCGCCACCCAAGATATTTTGTAATGTATAATTGCATCATACAAATGAAATAATAGACGTAAAACTCCTTTATAGCTACTAAATGGGATAGGATTAGTAGGTAAGAGAAATAAACTGTTACTTTTTAATCGTTATTACTTCTGACTAAATTCACAAGAGTGAATATAGTCATATGACATTTCTATAATTAAATTCAAAACCAGGAATATTGAAGTCAAAATAAAAGTATTTTTAATGTGCTTTCGAATTTCAGATGAAGAAGATAATTACTTATGCCTGGGAAAATTGAAAGGGGCAAAATTTGAAAAGGAAAAACAAATTTAACGTTACAACGTAGTTTCAAAGCATATTCTAGAAAGATAATTTGCTTTAATGGGAAGAAAGGTGAATGAGAGTAATAAGATACATAAAGGGAAATAAAGATGGTATTAAATCTTAGAAAGCCTTAAGACAGAGTTTACATTCACTCCTCCAAGATTAAGAATCTTAAAACCTGGTATTTAATGGGCAAACACTGACTGTTCAGAGTGTTGCCAGGTTTATCTAAACCAGCCACTCTCAAACTGTGGGTCACGACCCCTTTGGGGGTTGAACGACCCTTTCACAGGGGTCACTTAAATACATCTTGCATATCAGATATTTACATTACGATTCATAACATTAGCAAAATTATAGTTATGAAGTAGCAACGAAAATACTTTTATAGTTGGGGATCACCACAACATGAGGAACTGTATTAAAGGGTTGTGGCATTAGGAAGGTTGAGAACCACTGACTAAATCCTTTGAAAGTAATCCATATGCATGAAGGTCCCCTGAGAAATTTTCATCTTACCCTGGATATGGTCTGGGACATCATTATTCTTATCTTTCAAATCTCCTAAATACATGGTTTTAAGACCAACCTTGAAAGACATTATTTTTGTGAATACTATAGATGCTTATCAATATAAAGGACAGAAGAAACATTAAAAATTTGAATTTGGCTTGATATAAAAGATTCCTATCATAAGCGTACGGATAGTGTTGAGAGATTTAGTCATACTCTTTTTATTTTTGCAGTTTTTGGATGGGACCAGGTTTGAACCCACCACCTCCAGTATATAGGGCTGGCGCCTTACTCCCTGAGCCACAGGCACCACCTTAGTCATACTCTTAATTGCTAGAAATATTTTTTTTTAAAACACAGATTAGATACAGGTGTATAGCAAAAGTCAGCCCTGTATTGTGTGTATGTGTGTGTGTTTACACCTGTGTTTCAAATAAACTTTTAAATAAACATTTTGTCAGTATCAGAAATCCTCTACATCAGGCTAAAAACAATTAAAAATATCTAGTATAACAAAGCTTATGGCAGCGTTATTTACAATAGACAAAGGTGGAAGTGACCTAAATACCTACTGATGGATGAATAGTTAAACGAAATGTAATATACATATCCAGCAAAATGTTATTCAGCCTTAAGAAGGAATGAATATATGATACAGATTACAATACAGATGAACCTTCAAAACATTATGATTTATGAAATAAGCCAGAAAATAAAGAATAAATATATCATATGATTCTACTTACATGAGGTGTCTAGAATAGTCAAATTTGTTAGAGACAGAAAGTAGGAAGGTGGTTACCAATGGCTGGACAGAGGAGTTATTGAGTATGAAGTTTCTAATGATGAAAATGTGTGGAAATAAATAGCAATCATGGTGGCACACAACAATGTTTAAATTCTTAACACTAGTCTTAAAAATGGCTAGGATGGTAAATTTCATGTTAAGTATTTTACCACCATCAAAATAAAAAAGGGGTGATTTAAAGAGATTATCCTTATAAAGAAGGTGGTATTAAAGCATCTTCATAATAAAGCTCAAGGAAGAAGAAATTGCTCATAGAAAACCTTCCCAATATTAGATCTTAATGTTTGATTACAAGGGCTACTGATTCCTTTTGATTACAGTGCATATTTCAGTGTTAAACCTTTGAATAATCTCTATGCACTGCAGAAGCTTAAAAAATGTCCATATTCAAAATCGTGTTTTTATACTTTAATTGTATAATGGATATTTTCTTCTTGGCAATAAAATAGCTGGATGACTACTATTGCAGAATGATTTGCTCAAGTTTGAGTTGCCTCAATTTCACCCTGGTGTCAATTTTGATTTCCGCTATAGACAACTTTATGTGTGATTACTAAAAACTAAGCCTTCCTCCATTAATCAAATTATCTGCAAATTACAATAGGTAAGCAGTTATCTCATGAAATATATTGACCTAAATAGTGTTGAGGACCGTGAATTAAATTTCACCTATAAGCTCAAATCCATTAACTTGGCTTAAAATAAATTTGGTGATAGGTATTTAATTACTGACGTCCTACAGAAATTGACATTTAATAAAGTGAAACATTTCCTAACACTAAAGAACTTTCAGATATGAAATGAAATAGTCTCTGTCTTGAAAATGAATCTAGTCTTAAAAGGAAGGAAACATTAATAGAGTCATGTTCAAAAGCCTTTTAACAAGACTGAGAGACTGAAATTGAACCCCTCAGGTTTCTCATGATAAAGTAGTATAATATTTTGTGCACAGTCTTAGGGATAAAAAAAGAAAGGCAGACTACAATGAAACACCAAGTTACACATAGAACCTAATGTGGAGAATATACATTCTTTAATATTTAGTAACCATCTCAGTAATCCCATCTTAATAGTCATGGATAGAATCCCCTAAGATTGAGCAAGAAGACTAAAATTTAGATCTGCATTTTAGGAAGCACTCAATAAAAAAAATAAAGAAACAATTAAATTTTTTGTATACAGGGACTGTGGAAAACTTTTTCAAATATCATCAAGTTAAAGGAAGAAATTGTCTGGAAAATTGAGGTTGGATATGGTGATTTGATTCTTTAATTTCCAAAGGAGATAAAATGATTAACTTTAAAACATAAACATAGAGTACAGATCCATTTATAAATTTTCATTGAGTAAACGCATTATGCATACAAGTGCATTTTCTTACACAGACGTATGAATTCAGTGTCTTTGTGCAAGTAGACAGTGGAAACAGTATAACTCTATGAGTAAAATGTAGTCATCTTCCATGAACAAAAAATACTTCCTGTGCTGAGCTTTCCTGTCAGCAGAAATGCCACAAATAAGTTGTTTTCCTGGGATTATCAATCAGTGATTTTCAAGTACCTTATATTAAAATGTTAATATTTGTCAGCTATTGATGAAATAATGATAATATTAATTTGTTGAATACTTTGCACTAAGAACTTGTATAGATACTCATTCCATATGTACAACTCTACAAGTTTTGTACTATTGTTGACCCTATTAATTAACAAGGAAATGAAGGGAAATTAGAATATTTGCTTAAGTTCACATGGTTAGCAGAGCCAGAATCCATCTCTTAGTTTTGTATGACATTAGAATCTCTGCAAAAATTTCTGCAGGGCAGTGCCTATAGCTCAGTGAATAGGGCTCCGGCCTCATCTACCAAAGGTGGTGGGTTCAAACCTGGCCTCAGCCAAACTGCAACAAAAAAGTAGCCAGTGTTGTGGCAGGTGCCTATGGTCCCAGCTACTCGGGAGGCTGAGGCAAGAGAATCATCTAAGCCCAAGAGCTGGAGGTTGCTTGAGCTGTGAAGACATGACACTCTCCCAATGGTGACAAAGTGAGACTCTGTCTCCAAAAAAAAAAAAAAAAAGAAAGAAAAGAAAAATGAAAAATGTCTGCAGACATTACTTCAAAATAGCTTAATAGCAATTCAGTTAAATGGGAAAGAATATTTGGCAGAGGAAATAGAAATTGGGGCAGGGAGGGGGAGGTTAAAACTACATAAAGTAGGAGAAGTGACTGCAGACTACAGTTGAGAGACAGCAGAATGATACATGCCTTATTTGTTTGAGACAGAGTCACTCTGTCATCCTGGGTAGAGTGCGGTGGCATTGTAGCTCACAGCCACCTTAACTCCTGGGCTCAAGTGATTCTCTTGCCTCTGCCCCTGGAGTAGCTAGGACTACAGGAGCCCTTCACAATACCTGGCTATTTTTTGTATGGTTGGGGTCTTGCTCTTGATCATGCAGGTCCAGAACCGATGAAATCAAGCAACCCACCTGTCTCGGCCTCCCAGAGTACTTGGATTACAGATGTGAGCCATTGCGCCCGACCTATGATACATGCTTTTGAAAATAAATTAACTTTCATGGAAAAAGCACCCTCTTTGATTGCTTCTAAGTTTTGACAATTATGAACAATGCTATGCTGCCTTACAAAATATCTGTTTGCAGGCATTTCTGTGAACAAAAGTTTTCAACTCATTTGGTAAAATCATGGGGTGTGATTGAGGTTGCATGTTTGGTTTTGTAAGAACCTGACAAACTTTCTTTCTAAGTTACTATATCATTTTGCACCCTCACCGGTAACGAATGAGAATTCTTGTTGCTCCACATCCTCACTAGGCTTTGGTGTTGTCAATGTTCTTGATTTTATACATTCTAATAGGTGTGTGGTGGCATCTTGCTGTTATAATTTACATTTCCCTGATAACATGTGATGTGAAGCATCGTTTCCTAGGCTGACAGGCCATCTGAATATCTACTTTGCTAAGATATCTCTTAAGGTATCTCTTTGGTCCATTTTTTCATTGGGTTGCTTCCTTTCTTTTTGGTTTTTAAGAGTACATTATATATTTTGGATAACAGGTCTGTATAAGATATATTGTTTGCAAATCGTTTTATTTCTCCTAGTGGGTGGCTTGTCTTCTCTTTCTTTTGACATTGCTTTGAAGAACAGATACTTTAATTTTTGCCAAACCTAGCTTATCATATTTTTCTTTCATGGATTATACCTTTGGTGTTGTATTTAAAAAGTCATCACCATACACAAGGTCATCTAGGATATCACTTATTTTATCTTCTATGAATTTTATGTTTTCCATTTTACATTTTGGTCTGAGTTAATTTTGTAAAGGCTCTTAAAGTATATGTAGAGTTTATTATTTTTTTTTTTTGTATGTGGATATTCCGTTATGGCACTCTTTATTGAAAAGATTAACTTTGCTCCATTGAACAGTCTTTGGGCTTGTGTTAAGAATCAGTTGACTCTATCTAGGGTCCGTTTCTGGGCTTTTTATTCTGTAATTGATCTATTTGTCTTGACTACAGTAGATTTATAGTAAGTCTTGAAGTTGGGTAGTGTCAGTCTTCCAACTTTGTTCTTTCATCTTCAGTGTTGTATTGGATATTCTGGACCTTTTCCCTCTCTCTATAAACTTTGCTTAGGGGGCGGCGCCTGTGGCTCATCGAGTAAGGCTTTGGCCCCAAATACCTAAGGTGGCGAGTTCAAACCCGGCCTCGGCTGAACTGCAAAACGGAAAAATAGCCGGGCATTGCGGTGGGCGCCTGTAGTCCCAGCTACTCAGGAGGTTGAGGCGAGAATCGCCTAAGCCCAGGGGGTGGAGGTTGCTGTGAGCCTGTGATGCCATGGCACTCTGCCAAGGGCGATAAAGTGAGATGCTGTCTCTACCAAAAAAAAAAAAAAAAAAAACTTTGCTTAGAATTAGTTTGTCAATACTCACAAAATAACATGTTAGGACTTTTATTGGCATTGCATTGGAATCTACAGATCAAGTCGGGATAAACTGACATTCTGATGATGTATCTGTCTGATCTATGGACATGGACTATTGTTCCACTTATTTAGTTCTTTTCTGCTTTTCATTATAGTTTTATAGTTTTCCTCATCTAGATCTTGCAGTTTTTAAACATTTCTACCTAAGTATTTTATTTCTTGGGGGATGGGGTCAATGTAAATGTTATTTTGTGTTTAGTTTTAAATCCCAATTCTTCACTGTTGGTATACAGGAAGGCAATTAACTTTCACATCTTAATTTTGTATTCTGAAACTTGCTTTAATTGCTTATTAGTTTTTTGTTGAGTCTTTTTTATTTTTTACATAGAAAATCATGTTATCTGCACGTAAAGATTGTTTCACTTCTTTCCTCCCATTCTGTATACCTTTTAATGCAAAGTCCTGCTGTATTCACTAGCAGTTGTTAAATGGAAAATCCTTTTGTTGTTCCTAATCTTACTTAGACAGCTTTGATTGTCTGTAGATTTTTCTATAGACATTTCTTTATCAAGGTGAGGAAGTTCTATATTCCTAATTCACTGGGAATTTTATTCATGAATGGATACTTAACTTTGTCATCTTTTAATAGGATCAGGTGATTTCATTTTTAGCCTGTTGATATGATAGATTACATTAATTGATTTCAAATGTTAAACTAGCCTGGCATATATGGAATAAATATCATTTGGGGTAGCATATAATTTTTTAATATGTGGTTGGATTCAATTTGGTCACTTTTTAAGCATTTTGCACCTATGTTTATGGAAGATATTCATCTGTAGCTTTTCCTTCCTGTAATATTTTTGTCTGGTTGTGGTAGTAGGGTAATACTGGTTTCAAACAATGAGATAGAAAGTATTCCCTTTTCTTCTATCTCTCAAAGAGATTGTACAGAATTAGTATAGTTTTTTAAATGTTTAGTAGAATTCTCTAGTGAACACACATGGTATTGGTGTTTTCTTTTGTGAAAGGTTATTAATTATGGCTTCAATTTCTGTATTAGGAATGGGCCTATAAAACTGTTTATTTCTTCTTATAGGCACTTTTGATGGAAATGTGCCTTCTAAGGAATTAGTTATTTTCATTCAGGAGTTTCCAACCTTTTCTTTCTCTGACACTCATTGGTAGAGTTGTTTCGGCCTACACATTAAATACACAAACACTCTTGAAAGCTGATTAACAACCATAACAATGGCCCGGCGCCTGTGGCTCAGCTGGCTAACGCACCAGCCATGTACACCTGAGCTGGCTGGTTTGAATCCAGCCCAGGGCCCCCAAAAAACAATGACGACTGTAACCAATAAATGGCTGGATGTTGTGGCAGGCGCCTGTAGTCCCAGCTACTTGGGAGGCGGAGCCAGGAGACTCGCTTGAACCCAGGAATTGGAGGTTGCTGTGAGCTGTGATGCCACTGCACTCTATCCAGGGTGATAGCTTGAGACTCTGTCTCAAAAAAACAAAACAAAACAAAACAAAAAACAACCATAACAACAACAACAACAAGAGGTCTGTGAAAACTTTTGAGATATCTGACACCACAGATGATCAAAAAAGTCCTTACAAAGTCATCATACAGTCCATGGGACACCGGACATAGGCTACGAAATTTGCAGACATAGAGTTGTTAGGTACTCTTTTATTATCCTTTTAATGATCACGGGATTTATATTGGTATCCTTTCTTTTATTTCTTATATTAGTAATTTGCATCGTCTCTCTTTTGTTTCTTAGTTAGCCTAGCTAGATCCTTATAAATTATATTACTATTTTGAAAGAAACAGCTTTTGATTTCATTGCTTTTTTTTCTATTATTTACTGCTTTCAATTTCACCATTTTCTGATCTAATTTTTATTATTTCTTTTCTTCTGCCTGCTATGGATTTAATTTTCTCATCTTTTTCTAGTTTTTTAAGGTGGAAACTTAGATGATTGATCTTAGATCTTTCTTCTTTTCCAATATATGCATTCAATGCTATAAATTTCCTTCTAGGAAATACTTTTGCTACATATCACAAATTTTTATAAAGCTGTGTTTTTAATTTAGTTAAAAATATTTTAAAAATTGTCTTGAGATTTCTTTTTTGGATCCATGTATTAGAAATGTGATTTAATATCCTCATATTTTTGCAGACATAGAGTTTTT
>CAUYON010140848.1:0-13028 GCA_963573935.1 Arctocebus calabarensis
GTGAAAATGAGGTTGAATGTCTCTAGCTGTCCCTTAAAACTTTCAATGCCTTTCAATTATGTTTCTAAAACGTCAGGCTGAGAAGACCAGGGGTTAAAAAAAAAAAAAAAGGAAGGGAAACCCAGACAATGGGGAAGTATAGTCAAACACTTATAGAAGAGATGAAGAAGATGAAGACGAAGACAAAGAAGAAGAAGAAGAAGAAAAGGAAGAAAAAGAAGAAGAAGAAGAGATTGAGGTGGAAGAACCATACTACGACTGCCATGAATGCACAGAAACCTTTACTTCTAGTGCTGCCTTTGGCGAGCACCTGAAAACCCATGCCAGCATGATCATCTTCGAGCCTGCCAATGCCTTTGGTGAGTGCTCAGGCTACATCGAACGTGCCAGCACCAGCACTGGTGGTGCCGACCAGGCTGATGAGAAGTACTTCAAATGTGACGTCTGCGGGCAGCTCTTCAGTGACCTCCTGTCCCTTGCCAGACACCAGAACACTCATACTGGCTGAGAGCAGGGTAGTACAGGTTAGAAAGCCTTCCCCCAGGACTTGACTCTTACCAAACTACAGAAAATTCAGACTAACCTTTGATAGTGCCAGTAGCAAACTTATCTTAACATGTACACACCTGATTTAACATCCAACAGCTCAGACTGAGAAGAGACTGGATGTAGATACCTCTTCAGTATTAGTCTCCCTGTCAGACGTCACTGTCTGCGTGGGGGACAGCCACAGCCAATACCTGACCTTTCATCCAAATGACCAGAGTGAGGGAAAGACCCGCAAAGTATTCAAGTCTACAAAGATTATCCTAATTAGTTGTAAATGACACTCCTATAAACTATATATACTATTTCCTGACATGTATATATAATAGCAAAACATAGCAAAAGAGTGATCACATATATTTGGATTTAATACAATATCAGTTACAGTTTACTATGCTGAGGTACCTTACTTGGCACTCTTTTATTTTTCTTTTTCTGGAGGAGGGAGAGAGCAACAAATTACAGTATATTTGTAAGTGTCTTAGATCCTGAGAAAGATTTACTGTGCATTATTTGAACCCTGTCAGTATCTTTTTGAGTAAATATATTTTGTGTCTTACTCTTAAATAGTCTTGTGAAGGTGTAGGCATGAAAGATAACATGTCTTTTACGCTTTGCTATCTGAAAAAAGAAGTACCTTTAGCTTCTTTCCGCACCCATCTTGTCTGCACCAAAACTTCGGAACCTAATGTTGTGTAAGCTTTTGCAAGATATAGATTGGCCTTTTGTGACCCAAATTGATCAGTTGCCACATTATATGTACATTGTAGTGGTTTCATGCACAAATATTACAAGTTTGATTGTTTTTTTTAAAAACCAACTCAATGTGTGTTCGATAGTGAATTCGTAAAACCTTAAGCTTTTCCCTGTAAATCTTGTCTTTGCCTTTAAAGAATGGGTTACAACCATCACTAGATCACGGTAGTGCCTAATGAAGGTTGAGAACTGGAGGAGAGGCTCTCATGCTATAAATAAGGATGCAGACTAATGACCTTTCATCCCTTCCTTTGTGTGCTTCCTGCCTTAAGTGACAAGTAGCAATGTGGCTTGGGTCCCCTGTGTGTTAGTGTGTGCTACCACAAGTCAGTTTGTACCCTGGGTGCCCAGGAGCTAATATCCTTAGATCTTCCTATTGCTATTTTTCCTCTTCTCTACCCCCTCTAACCCCGTGTTTAACTTGCATTTAAAAAATAAAAGCTTTCTTTACAGTCCAACCCAAGCTTAACATGGACTCAGGTTCCCCAGCAGCCTTAATTTGTTTTGTTACCATGTGCTCTTTCTCTTCCTGCCCTCAGTATTTCTGAGCTGTCCATGAGTGTCCTGTTTGTGTGATTCCCCTTAGTTTTCCTCTTACTCCCAAGTTGAGGTTTCCCATGTCCTGTGGACTATCTGTGCTCTTTTGCTTCCCCTCCCCTCGCATAATGGCTATCTTAAGAAATTTTTTGGCCTTGAGTTGGCTAGAAAAAAAAATTAAAAATTTTTAAAAAACTTAAAAAAATGTAGATCTGTAGATTAAGTAAGTAAAAGATAAGTTCAGATCATTAAGTACCCACTGGGGGAAATGTGTCTGAATCTTAACTCTCCTAGATTGGGATTAGGGCTCGTGGGGAGTGTGTCAAAGCTGCAGGTAATGCCAAAGTCCTGGGAGGTTGCAGAGCTAAGAACAAGAAGCTGAAACCAACAAGCCAAAGAAAGGAGCCCTAATACATCAGCAGACCTAGGAGGGGGAGGTGACAGACAGAAGAAAACAATGGAGGCAGGGACTGTAAGGCCAGTTTGGTCAGAATGAATTGAGTGGTGTCCTGGGCAGTTTGGAGGAAGGCGCTTTTCCGATGGTGTGGTATAGGCGAGGGATAGCTGCATAGGAAGGCCTGAGGTTGGAATGGACACATGGAACACCAAAGGTCAGTGAGGCCCTGCATGAGAAGGGGAGTCTTGGGAATTTGGCCTCAATGCTGGGGTGAGCTTAGCTGGCTGGTTTCTGTTGGCAGTGTTTCTCAGTAGACTCTTTTCAGGAGGCAGATTGCCAAAGTCAGGGTGTCTGTTCCAACCATAAGTTAGTGAAAAGCTAGTAACAACTTAAATGGCAAATAGTAGGGGCATGATTAAATCAGTATTTATGGACTCTTATGCAGCTGTTTAAGTGATAATCATAAGTTACGTAGCAATGTGGAAATATATTTACAGAATATTTAGTGGAGAGAGCAGGACACAAAATTATATTTATACTACAATTATAACTGTTTAAAAAATGTATGCTTATAGTCAAAAGCTGTTGTGTTGTTGTTGTTGTAGGCTTATAGTGGAGCATTATTTTCTTAAATTCCTTGATTATTCTTTATGGTAGTGTTACTGATCATGTTTTCATTGTGAACATAATTTGAACTCATTATCAAACACTTGGAAAATACAGAAAAGTGGAAGAAAAAAAAATTCACATCCCTACCATCCAAAGACAGATATATTCTCTAGTATCTTATTTACTCTTGTTTCTGTGGGCAGGTTTATTAGTATAACTGTATCAAAATGTATATTCAAAATAGCTAATATCTTACCTTTGTGGAATTATGGTTAAATACTTTCATCTTAATTTTTTCAAATGTTCCTTAAAGTAGTGTCCTGATAACAAAATGTATTATGTATGTCTCTGTTACAAGCATAATACATCCCCAAAGGAAAAATTGGAAAATAACAGTAAATTAGAAAAGGAAAAGAATTCTCCCATATTCCCAACACCCAGCCACTACTGCTAACATCTTGAACTATTTCCTCCATCCTATTTCAGTGCACAAGCTTGTGATTAGAACAGTATTAAATATGTATACATAAAGTCTAATGTGAAAAGAAATGTGGAAAATAACTAAAATAGTATTGTCATTGTGGGATTATGGTTAAATATTTTGTCTCAAATTCCTTGAATAATCGTGTTTCGGTAATAATTTTATGTATGTATTTTTCCATTACAAATATAATACATACACATATGAAACTTTGGAAATTCAGTAAAGTAGAAGGAGAAAATTCACCCATATTTCCCACATCCAACAACAACTGCTGTTAGCAACATCTTGATCTGTGCACCAGTCTATGATTATTAGAGTGTTAATGATAAATATGCATAAAAGTGTCAAAGATGGGAAGAAAGCTGGAAAACAATTAAGAAATAGTTGTGTGGTTGTGGGATTATGGTTATTTTCTTTGTTTCCTTGAACGATCTTCATTATAGTGTTTTGGTAGTCCACCTTAATTACATATATTTCTATTATATATGAAGATATGAAGTATGTGTTTATTATAGAAACTTTGAAGTTACAGAATGTAGAAGAGAAACTCACCCATATTTTCATCGTCCAAAGACTGTGGTTAACATCCTAATATATTTTCTTCATCCTGTTTCTGTGCACAAGTTTTTGGTTTGTTAATATGGTTGTGATTGTTCTATCTATCTGTAATAGTGTCAACAATAAAAATAAAGTTAAAAATAAAATAGTTCTCAGTCTCTTGTTTGTAAAGTGAGGTGGTTAGATAGTTTTTTTTTTCTGTTAAAATTATAAATCCAGAAACCTAGTGCCTCTTTAGCCTAAAAAAGTTTGGCTTGGAAATCTTATTGTGTTTTAAAGTATTACATAAATATCATCAGTTACTTCTAAGGAACCTTTTAATACTACTTGATGCCACGTTTTCAACTTACTTACAAAAGTAAAACAAATACTCCAATAATGTTTTTAAACTTGAGAATAACCACAAGTATATTTTAGTTACTTGAATGGGCATTTTTAACTGAAATTAAGAGGTTCTCTCAAACTTAAAAAAAAATAAACTAATGAACCTTTAATATGAAATTGTCAATATTATGGTTTAGAATCTTTTTAAGGTGTCTATTCCTAACTGCTACCTGAGGTTAAAAGTGATTATCCTCAGAAGGGTCATTTTCATATATTTTGTCTCCCAAACTTATTAACCATGTATCAAATTGACTTCACTACCAGAAACATTACCCTAGACAGACAGTAATTTTCAAACATCCCTGTGGTTCCATAGTAACCAGAGATTTTCAGCCAAGTCCCTACTTCGACCACAGATACCCAACTCTTGGGTGCTATGTCACTGATTCCCTAACTGAAGGGATGGTCACAGGCCCCCTGTCATTTTTGGCTGGGAGTTGGGAGAGGGTAACATAAGCACTCCCCTGGCCACCACCCTGAGTGGGTCTAGAATTGCCGTCCAGTAGCTGAGGCCTGGAATCTGGGACTTCAGGAATCTCTCTGGTGCTTTATTTTACTGTGGCTGAGCTGATACTCAAGTAGCAAGAAAAAGCCCCATGTACTCTCTCTTTCACTATCCTCAGCTGCCCTGCCTGGGGCTGGGGGAGGAGTGCTGCAGGTGCCCTTGGCTACTACAACTGTGTCTCACTGGGTCATGTGCACTCAAAGTCCACTGATTCCCAGACCAGCATTAGGACTTGTCCAAGGACTGCAGTCTGAGTCCTTTTGCCTTTATCAGCTGGTGGCAGAGCTAGCCAACACTGAGACTCAGGTTTCTACTGCTAGGGAAGAGGATTCCCTTAGGTTGGCACTGGTCTAAATATCCCCTCTGTGGGCAGAGGCAGGATTCTGCCCTGTGTGGTGTAGGGTAGTCACTTTGCTCTCTTTCCCTGGCACATAGAGTCTCTCTCCCCTGCCCTGTTGAGAGCTGGGTGGATGGCACAGGCAGTGTAGGGCTCTTTCCTGTCATCTTCAGAGCCTCTTTCCTTGATATGTTGTTAAAACCAGGTACTGTGATCACTCACTTGAGTTTTGATTTTTTACAAAGGTGCTTTTTTGCATGGATGGTGGCTCCAATGGGTGTTCCTGTCAGGAGCAGGACAACTGGAGGGTTCCATTGCACCATCTCGCTCTGTCCCCTCACCCCCAGCCTTTTACTTTTAAACATTTTCTATCCTTATATTTAATGTGTAACTCCTGTAAGCACTGTAAAGTTGCATGTTTTTAAATTTAGTCTGATAGTCATTGTCTTTTTGTTGGGGCATTTTGTTCATATATAAATATGTGTAGGGAGATAAGGGGAAATACTAGTAACATGAAATAACAGTGGAAATATGAAAGTATTTAGAGGTGAAAAGTAATGAAAATGCCAAATTTGTGGGATTCAGCCAAAGCAGCACTTAAATGAATAGCCTTAAATCTTATTTTAGGAAGTAAACAAATATTAAAAATTAATTATTTAGGCATATATTCTAAGAAAATGAGAAATAAACAGCAAATATATCTAAAGAAAGTAGAAGGCAGAATAATATATAATAATAATGGTACAAGTAGAAATTAATGAAGTAGAAAACAAGCACACTGTAGGATTTTGCCAAAGCCATTTACATATGCACACACATTTGTAAATTTAAACACTTATAAATACATATACACACTTACCAATAAACATATAAATATACACATATAAACATACACAGCTATGCCAATGTATAGGAAAAGAAAAAAGTCTCCAATGAGTAATCCTAGCCATTGTCCTATGGAATTTTCCAACCTCCCTTTAATAAAGGGATTTGTATGTGACATTTGGATTCAGGTAGAGGGCCACACTTCCGGATCTGGAGTGCCACACATGGCCTGAGGCCACTTCCCCCATGAGTGTCCTTTTGTAGAATGACTCCTCCCCTTGGAGACGTCTGCCTCTCCTGCAGGAGTGCTGTGTAATTGGCACAGGCATGAGACTCGGTGTCCCTAGAGTTACAGGTTGCCCGGCATGACAGCAACTATTGGAATGTTGCACTTAAGTCTCAGAATTGCCATTCTGACTGATGACTGCACACTACACTAGTGAGACACATTGTGGGATACAGTGGTGACAGAGTGCATCACTGTTCTCAGTTCTTCCCCCTTTCCCTGGCAGCCCCTTTGCCATGTGACACTCACACTAGAGGAAAAGGTATTCCCAGATGGATTGGGACTGGCATGGCTTTGTTTTTTTTTTTTTTTTGTAGAGACAGAGTCTCACTTTATCGCCCTGGGTAGAGTGCTGTGGCGTCACACTGCTCACAGCAACCTCCAGCTCTTGGGCTTAAGCGATTCTCTTGCCTCAGCCTCCCTTGTAGCTGGGACTACAGGTGCCCGCCACAGCGCCCGGCTATATTTTTGTTTTGCAGTTCGGCCAAGGCTGGGCTTGACCCTGCCACCTTCGGTATATGGGGCCGGCGCCCTACTCGCTGAGCCACAGGAGCCACCCACTGGCATGGCTTTGTAATTCACCCCATCCACTGGAATGTCCACAAAGGAAAGGCTGGAAATGTGTGCACATAAGTGGGCTTGTCCTCTTGTGCTTCTGCCATTTAAACTAAAAGAGCACACCCTAGGGAGCCCACTGACCCCAGGAAAGTGAGAGACTTGAGGGGAAGGCCAGGACCCAAACAACCTCAGAGCAGACCTGCCCCAGTTGATTTTTAGATGTTTAAAAGAGAAATAAATGCTTACTGATGGAGACCACTTGAACTTTGCAGCTTTGTGTTACAGACCACTGTGCAATAGCTGACTATTATAGGAGTTGAAGTTAGTTTAGAGCAGATCAAGGTGACCCTGGGCAGCACTACATGTTGCTGAATCACAGATGATATTACCTACTTTTCAGGAACCTTTCAGTCCATCTGTTCACCTTATGCTAAATATAAAGGGGCAAAGCTCTTTTGATGGTGCACCTTTGACGTTTCCCTACCACTTTTAACAAAGACAAAGCAGATTTTCCTAATATCAAAAGACTATGGCAGATGTCTGTATTCAGCCAGAATGTAATTTTTTCAGAAAGCTTTGTGGTTGTCTCATAGTAGATATTTTTTGCCATTACCTCTGATTTAGCACACATGAAACTTGTTTCCATGAACGGCAGTTCACTCATTCTCCAAGTATTAACTGTGTGCCTGCTATATGCCAGGCACTGTTCTAGGCAATAAATACACAGAATGGACAAACACACAAAAATCCCTGCCCTCGTGGAGCCCGCTTTCTAGTGGAGGGAGACATATAACAAACAATTAAATAAGTAAAACTGTGAGTATCTGCTGGTGATTGGAACTAAAGAGAGAATAAAGGCTGGGAAGAGGAGGGAGGGTCATGCCACTTCCACAGTTATCCAGCATGTGCATCTGAGGTCAGGCAAGTTCAGCTGTTTTGCAGACAGGCCAGCCAGTGCCAAAAAGCCAAAAAAAAAAAATACCCAAAACAAAAAACTGTGGTTCCCAAAAAAACTTGCATGGGAAATAGAACAAATCACTTGGTTAAATGCTAAAGCAAGATAAGTTCTAGATTTTCCCAGACAAGCCCGGAGATTTTTTTTTTAAATGTGATTCCCTTAATTGAATGGCAAAGACATTATACACTTCCTCAAGCAATGCATGAGAACTCTGGCTGCTCCACAGCCTCATCAAACCTTGATGGAGTCTGTTTTCCTCAGTATAGTCATTCTAAATCCATGAACCAGAGCTGGACAACCCACTAAGCCATGCTGGGATTCCTGACATCTATGAACTATAAGACAATAAAGGCATGTTTTAAGCCTTTAAATTTGTGGTTATTCGTTAGAAATAACCAGTGGTGGAGTAATACTAGCAAAAATAGCTGCCATTTATGGAACAGTGGCCAGTTACGTGCATAACCTTCTTGATTTATGAATACCAAATCCATTTTACAAATAAACTGAAGCTCAGGAGGTATTTTAGACTTTCTGAGCTTAGGCTAGGTGTGAGGGCTCATACTTCTAATCCCAACCCTTTGGAAGGCTGAGGCAGGAGGATCCCTTAAGGCCAGGAGTTCAAGACTAGTCTGAGCAACATAGCAAGACTTCATCTCTTAAAAGAAAACCCAGGTGAGCAACATAGCAAGACTTCATCTCTTAAAAGAAAACCCAGGTGTAGTGACAGATACCTTTAGTTCCAGCTACTCAGAAGTCTGAAGCAGGAGGATCACTTGATCCAGGAGTTCAAGGCTGCAGTGAGCTAGGTTCACACACCACCCTCTCACCTAGACAATAGAATAAAATCCTATATCCTTAAAAAAAAAATTGAAATAAATAAAATATGTGCTCAAGGTAACATAGCTGGCCACTGGCAATCCTGGAATTTGAATCCAGGAAGTCTGAATGTGGAGTCCAGGTACCTGACTGCTGAAGTATCTGGTTCTCTCAAGAGATTGCTCTTAGAAAGTATCAGCCAGGGCTGCCCTCTGCTCCAAATCAGAATCACCTAAGAAGTATCTTAACCCAGTCTCCTGACCCTACTCTGGCTCTGCCACTTACTGTGTGATCATGAGCCTTGGCTCATCACTTCTTTGAGCCTTAGCAATCTCTTTCTGTAAAATGGTCATGATAATTTCTACCTTCAGAACCCCTTTGTGCATTCTAAAATTAATATGAGTAACAGTGCTTCTCAATACTATGAGGTTTACAAATCACTGGAGCTCACCTTTCTTATCCCAGGCCCTGCAATGTCCCCCTAAATTCTACTCTGTGTGTTTCTTGTCTCAGGGGGAGCAGGGGTTGGGGACTGGAAGTAGGAGACTGGACTCCCGGTGCCAGCCTGGGACTCCACAGTGCCTGGGGCCTGCTTCACTCAGTCCTCAAAGTCTTAGAAACATGTAGGGAGGTGTTCTGTCCATTTAGTGACCCAAATGCCCGGCCCCTGGAGCAAAAAATTATTCCCAGTTCAGAGGCTAAGACTCCAGAAAAACTTTAGGGCTGAGGTTATCTCTGTAGCTGGTTAGAATTCATGATTTCCTTCATCTTCTTTTCCAAGGTGAAAAGCAGCATTGTGCAGTCTCATTTCTGTGTCCGGGATAACCAAAAACTTCATTTTTCTGGGCTGGATTACAGACCCAAGGAGTCTCTGGAACCAAGCTGGAATATCTTTTCTGATGCAAATCCAAAGATAATAACTTTAAAAGGCATGTTAACCAAGAAAAGAAAGAGACAGAGAACAAATAAACAGTATGAGTAATGAGAGAGAGCATATCACTACTGATCCCACAATCACAAAAAGGAGAATCAGGTACATTACTAACAAGTCTATAAATTTGATAACTTAGGTGAAATGAACAATTCCCTGAAAAACACAAACTACCAAAACTGATTACAAAAGAAATAGATTACCTGAATAGGCCTATATAAAAGAAGATTGAATTTGTAATGAAAACCTCCCCAAAATAAAACTCCAGACCCAGATGGTTTGGTTCACTTGTGAATTCTACTAAGCATTTCAGGAAGAAAGAACATACTTTCTACATCCTCTTCCAGAAAATAGAAGAGAAGAAAACACTTGCCAACTCATTTCATGAGGCTACCATTACACTAATACCAAAACCAAGTCACAAGAAAAAAATATAAACCAGTATCTCTTCAAATACAAAATCCTTTTTAAAAATTAGCAAATCTATGGTTCGACACCTGTACCTCAAGTGACTAGGGTGCCAGCCACATACACCAGAGCTGGCAGGTTTGAATCCAGCCCAGGCCTGCCAAACAACAATGACAACTACAACCAAAAAATAGCCGGGCATTGTGGTAGGTGCCTGTAATCCCAGCTACTTGGGAGCCTGAGGCAAGAGAATTGCTTAAGCCCAAGGGCTTGAGGTTGCTATAAGCTGTGATGACACAGCACTCTATCCAGGGCAACAGCTAGAGACTCTGTCTCAAAAAAAAAAAAAAAAAAGAAAAAGAAAAAAACTAGCAAATCTAAGCCAGCAATATATAAAAAGGATAATATATCATGAGGACGAATGGTTCATTGTTTGAATGGAAGGCTGGCTCAGTACTGAAAATCAATCATACAATTTACAATATTACTAGACTAAGTAAGAAAAATCACATGATCACATTAATAGTTGCAGAACAAGCATTTGACAAATTTCATGATAAAAACTCATATCAAACTAGAGATAGGAGAAAAATTTCTCAGCCTAATTAAAGGTATCTGTGAAAATCTCCTACTGGTGAGAGAAAATAGTTATTGAATGCTTTCTCCATAAAATTTGAAATAAGACAAATCATTTTTCACTACTCATATTCAACATTATACTGGAAATTCTGGTTAGGATAGTAAGTCACAAAAATAAAAGTCATACTGTTTGGAAAAGAATAAATAAAACTACCTTTATTCTCAAATGACATGCTTGATTATATAGAAAATAAAAATGAATCTATCAAAAACATGAACTAACAAGTGAGTTTGTCAAGGTCACATGATGCAAGATGACTGTCCAAGAGTCAATCGTGTTCCTATATTCCCCCAATAAACTAGTAGAATATGAATTTTAAAAAAATTTGTTACAATAATCCCATACAACTGAAGTCCTTGCCTATAAATCTAACAACACATATGGATGATTGCTATAGAGAAAACTAAAAAGCATTAATGAAAGACATCCCTAAATGAAGTGAGCAAACTACACAAAACAACACAGAAGATCAATGAAAGAAAAAGTTGGTTCTTTGAAAAGATAAAGCAACAGACTGCTTGCAAGATGAGCCAGGAATAGAAGAGAAAGGACCCAAATAACCTCAATCAGAAATGAAAAAAGGAGACAATACAACTGATACTACAGAAATACAAAACATCATCCATGAATACAATGAACACCTCTCTGTACATAAAGTAGAAAGCATAGAGGAAATGGAAAAATTCCTGGAAACACACAATCACCCAAGACTCAATCAGGAAGAAATAGAATTCCTGAAGAGACCAATAACGGACAACGAAATTCAAACAGTAATAAAAGATTTTCCTGGCTGGGTGTGGAGGCTCATGATTCTAATACTAGCACTCTGGAAGGCTGAGGTAGGTGGATTGCTTGAGCTCATGAGTTCAAGAGCAGCCTGAGCAAAAGCAAGACCCCAATCTCTACTAAAAACTGAGGCAAAAAGGATCACTTGAACCCAAGAGTTGGAGGTTGCTGTGAGCTATGATACCACTGCACTCTACCCAGGGTGACAGCTTGAGACTTTGTCTCAAAAAAAAATTCCAACCAAAAGAAGCCCTAGACCAGCTGGAGTCATAGCTGAATTCTACCAGACCTACAAAGAAGAGCTGGTACCCATACTACAGAAACTATTCCATAAAATAGAGAAGGAAGGAATTCTCCTAAACTCATTCTATGAAGCGAGTATCACTTTGATATCAAAGTCATAAAAAGACACAACAACAATAATGAAAAAGAAAACTGCTGGCTTGGCACCTGTAGCACAGTGGTTATGGCGCCAGCCATATACATCCAGGCTAGCTTGTTTGAATCCATTCTAAACCAGCTAAACAACAATGACAACTGCAATAAAAAAATAGCCAGGTATTGTGGCTGGTGCCTGTGGGCCCAGCTACTTGGGAGGCTGAGGCAAGAGAGTTGCTTGAGCCCAGGAGTTGGAGGTTGCTGTGAGCTGTGCAACGCCATGGCACTCTACTGAGGGCAATAAAGTGAGACTCTGACTCTACGAAAAAAAAAAAAGAGAGAAAAAGAAAACTACCAACCAATATCCTTATGAATATAGATACAAAATCCTCATTAAAATATTATCAAACAGAATTCAGCAGCATATAAAAAAATAAATCTGCTGTGACTAAGTAGGCTTCATCCCAGGGATTCAAGGATGGTTCAACATAATGTAAATCAGTAAGTGTGATTTGTCACATTAACAGAAGCAAAAACAAAGACCATGATCATTTCAATATATGAAGAAAAACATTGAACACAATTTATCCTTTCATGATAAAACCCTCAACAACTAGACATAGAATGAATAATTTCTCAAAATTATAAAAGCCATATATCACAAATGCACAGCCAAATTCATGCTGAATGGAGGAAAGTTGAACACTTTTGCCACAAGAACCAGAACAAGACAAAGGTGCCTATTGTCGCTACTTCTATTCAACATAGTGCTGGAAGTTCTAGCCAGAGCAATCAGGTAAGAGAAAGAAATAAAGGGTATCCAAATCAGGAAAGAGGAGGTCACAATATTGCTTATTACTGTTGACATGATCTTGTATCTACAAAGATTAAAATAATTGGAATAATATACTGTGTATATGGGTTGTTAGACTCAGAATTAAGATGTCAGTTTTCCCCAGTTTGATTTAATACAATCCCAATCCAAATCTCAGATAGCTTTTTAATAGATTATCAGCAACCTTACTCTAAAATTTATATGGAAAGACTGTGACATTAAAATAGCCTAAGAAAGGCTCAGCGCCTGTGGCTCAACAGGCTAAGGCTCTAGCCACGTACACCTGAGCTGGTGGGTTGAATCCAGCATGGGCCTGCCAAACAACAATGACGGCTGCAACCAAAAAATGGCTGGGCATTGTGGCAGGCGCCTGTAGTCCCAGCTACTTGGGAGGCAGAGGCAAGAGACTCGCTTGAGCCCAGGAATTGGAGGTTGCTGTGAGCTGTGATGCCACAGCTCTCTATCCAGGGTGACAGCTTGAGGCTCTGTCTCAA
>CAUYON010140851.1:0-12551 GCA_963573935.1 Arctocebus calabarensis
AGAAAAGTAAAATCTCTAGTAACCTCAATCAGAAGTGATAAAAGGAAGGGCAGCGCCTGTGGTGGCTCAAAGGAGTAGGGCACCAGCCCCATATGCCAGAGGTGGTGGGTTCAAACCCAGCCCTGGCCAAAAACTGCAAAATAAAATACAGAGAAAGGAAAACATCTCAGACAATGAACAGAATCTGAGAAAGCTATGGGACAATTACCATCAGGCTAACATACATGTCATTGTAGTGTCCAGTAGACAGAAGGATAGAAATATATTTGGAAAGAGCAATGTTTGAAATTTTTTTCAAATTAGATGTAAACTCTAAGCCTGCAGATCCAAGAAACTTGACATCATGACCAATTGCTCAAAACTAGTGATAAAGAGAAAATCTTAAAGTCAATCAATGGTACAGAAGAATGAAAATAAGGATTACAGCAACATGTACTTGGAAACAATGCCAGCAAGAACATAATGAACAACATCTTTAAAGTAGTGAAAAAAAAACCTGTCAACCTAGAATCATATATCCAATGAAAATATTTTCCAAAAATTGAAGGCAAAATAAAGATACATTTAGGCTTATAAAAGCTGAAAGAATGGATCCCTAGCATATTCTCATTACAAAAAATGGGAAAATAATACCAAATGGAAATATCAACCTATACAACGGAATGATGGACAATGTAAACTGTGACTATGTGTGTAAATATATGTGTCTGTTAATTATTAAATATTTTTGACAAATGATTGATTGTTTAAAACAAAGATGTAACAATGTGGTGTAGTGTTCATAACATGTTAAAATACAATGTACAACAAAAATCATACAAAGCTTATCGGTCAGAGAAATGGAAGTATACTAGTTTACATTTCTCTAGCTAGAAGGGAATTCATATTCTGTACTATCACCTAAAAAGAGACCATGGCAAGTAAAGATGTATTCTGCAAAAGAAATAAGACCATAAAAGGGATAAAAATGAAATCATATTGGACTACATTGTATTTGTCCTTATTTCTTTATATTCTACTTTAAATGTCTCAATTTGTACATTTAATAAAATAAAGTTTCTAGCTCATATTAAAAATTGTTTGTATTTTTAACATGAATCTATAGGGAAAAATTAAAATATGATATTGTAAAAACATGATTAAGAAGACTTTAAGTCTTGCTTTGTCAATCATCCAAAGTTAATTTCCATGATTTTTATTTTTCTCTCTAATTTATTCTCAATTTACAAAAAAAAAAAAGTTTTTTTTCATTGTTTCCTTATAAAGCAAAATGTCCAGTCATTGACTGACTGTGGATACTGGTTCTCTCATCATCACACAGAATTACACTGACCATACAATTTATTTTTCAAACCAAGACCTTCTGACCTTATTGATAATTATGCGTGGACAGCATGCATTAACTAGAAATGTCCTGGAAAAAATTAAGATGGATGGTAATTCTACATGGAAAGCTTTGGATGGTCTGCCTTCTTTCTCTGCTGGTTTTCTATCAGTGTTTTCTTTTCAGGTTCTAGGAATTCCAAACTATTTCTAATTTCCAAATTATACCATGCTTCTCACATTTTCAAGACTTTGCATATTCAAAGCTCTCTGAATAAAATGAGTGCTTCAGAAACTCCTAACGGGGCTTTAAAACCCCAGGTTAGGTAGTATCTCTTAGAAAAATCAAATACTAACACCCTTCTAGTGTTGACCACTGTCTTCATTTAATCAGACGTTGAGCATACATTCTAAATCACAGGGCTATTCAAGATAAACATGACCTCTGTGCTCTGATGCTTACAATCAATCTGACCTTGAAAATGCCTCTATTATTATGATTACTCCACTGTGTCATAACTACCTGTCCCAGTCCCTTATAGAACTGCTAGCTCCTTGAAGACAGGTATGTCGGTTGACCTCTGGATTTGTCAGCATTGGGGAATTAGCCCTCCATCACTGCACAGTCTTAGCAGTTGTATCCATGAACTTTATCTGCATAACAAACCATGCCAAAACCAAGTAGCTTAAAACATTAATTTAGCCCATGGGTCTGTGGGTTGCCTCAGAAGTTCTGGTGAGTAACTGGCCTGGCTGGCCTTGGTGATTATCTATACATCTAGTGTCACCTACAGGAGGCTCTTTGTGGTGGTTTTAAAATGTGTCTGAAAATGCTTTCATGTTCCTCCTTTCTAAAATATAGCCTTATTCCTCTCCTCTTGATTGCAGGCCAAACTTGGTGACTCGTTTCTAACAAATACAGGTAAGCAGAGGGACCTAACCAGCACTGTCCCTTCCAATGGGCTATCTTGGAGTGCATGCTCTGGAGGAGTCAAACATGATGCCACTAGGACACTTGAGCAGCCCTAGGAGAGATGGAGAGTAATCAAAGGCTCCAGCCAACCACCAGCTTGCCCCCCACATGAAGCATGGCCAGCATCTTACCTGACAGCACTTAAGAGATAAGCCAGGACCTGTCACCTAGGTTGCAGTTTGATTCCTGACCTTCAGAAACTGTCTAAGAAAAGAAATGCTGATTATTATGTTAAGCCACTGAGTGCTGTGAGTAATCTGATGAACAATAATGAGTAATGGATACAATGGGGAAGAAGATCGCAGTTGGGGCAACTCATCCCTGCTCTGCGTGGCCTCTGACCGTCCATCTTGCCAGTCCAGATTTATTCGCCTGGCTTCATGAGCGTGTAAGTCAGGATTCTCCAGGGAAACGGAGCCAATAGGATATAGATGTGCCACAGTTTGAAAGTGTCCCCCAGAAAGCATATATTGGAAAGTTAATCCCCAATGCAGCCGTGTTTGGAGAAGAGGCCTAATGAGAGGCAGTTAAGCCAGGAGAGTAAAGTGAATCAATTAATGATGTCATTACAAGAGTGGGTTTGTATAAAAGGAGGGGTGCCATCCCCTTTTGCTCTTTCTCTCCCCAGCTCTTTGTCTTCCCACCATGGGATGACATGGCAAGAAGGCTCTCACCTTGCCAGCACCTTGATATCAGACTTCCCAACCTCCATAACTGTGAGGCAATAAATTTCTGTTTGTTATAAATTACCCAGTCTCGCACAAATTCTGTCCTAGCATCACAGAATGGACTAAGACACTCTGTGTGTGTAGAGAGAGAAAAAGAGAGAGAGGAGAAAGAGGGATTTATTATGGAAATCAGCTCTTGTTTGTGGAGGCTGTGAAGACTGTGGCAGCCCTGAGCAGGCATTTCGGTTGCTTGCTCCGGGAAGCACTCTAGCAAGCCCTGCTCGTTCTAAGAGGTAAACATCAGGAGATGCAACAAGGCTCTGAAAGATCCCTCACAACATGGCTGGCATTTAAACACTACCTTTGAAAGCCCTTCAAACTTCCACAAATGCAAAGCACTAACCACTGATGGGATCTCTACCCTGAAATATTATTTCTACAAAGGCTGAATTGTCTAGCAGCATTTCCATGAGGCAGCGCTGCTGTCTGCCAGAGCTATCTTACACCAGAAGAGACCACAGAGTTTGGCAATTGGACCAAATATTCATATTTAGGCTGTGAAGCCAACTGTCTCAGGCCTCCTGCCTTCCTCTGGCATATGGCAGCTTCGGGCTGCTGTTCTATCTGCTCATCTATTGTGGTAGAGTTTTATTATACAATCACTCCAGGCACAAAACACTTAATGAATTTCAATTTCTGCTGGTCATGTTTCTTTACTGATCCGCTACACCAATTGGGGATGACAGAAGGTATCAACTCTCTTCCCGGGTATTTAAACTGTGAGCAGTCATCTATATGCAGAGAGAGTGCCCATGAACTTTGGGGAACTTCGCTTAAGCAGATCTGAGAGTGCCAGTGCTACACAATTGGATGCCATTCAGATATATTATCCAGTCCACATTCGTTCAGCAGCTTTTACAAGAAACTCATCTAGTGGTTCCAATAATTTCAGTAAAGGACAGGTGTCAGCACCTGGCAATGCAGACACTGGGCTGCTGCGGTTAAGGGCACAGCTTTCTAACCCCAAAACTGTGAGTTCCCATCTCAGTTCTCCCTTTTGCTGAGAGCTCTAGGGAAAATCACTTGTGCTGTCTGGGCTTTGATTGCCCCATGGGGAAAATTGTGTCAAAAATAGACATTGTTTCACAAGGTTCTTCTGAGAATTAAATGTGGCAATATACATAATCCACTTAGTCCAAAGCCTGGACCATTGGAAGCACTCAAAGGCTAATTGTTACTGCTTTTATTATTATGATTACTAATGTTAACACTGCTACTACTGGTAATAATTTAATTTGCTAGTAGCTTCTAAGCATGGAATAGCAACTCCCAGGGACATCTGACCCACCCCCAGCAGCAGAGCTAGAGCTGGTCCCATGGGATTAGCATCAGCATCCTCCCCCCCAGGGCAGCCGTCTGGGAAGGTGGGACAAGACACTGAGACTCCAAGTCCAAGGTCAACACCAGATGCTGTCAGCATCTCCTCTGTGCACTCCATCTGGGTTGGGCCAGGAGCATCAGAAGCTGAGTCAGAAGAGAGGTGGGAACTTACCTTAATTGCAGGATTAGGCCCCAGTCTCTGATTATAGCAAGAAACAAGACATTCAGATGGGCTGCAGACTGGGGTCATTGGGTATCCAGAGGTCTGTTCTTACTCAGCAGTGGGGACTGTCTACACCCCTTCAATCAGCAGAAAGGAGTAAGCTTCACCCTGCCCCAAGGCTGGCACTTCAGCAGGCTGAAGGCCCTGCCCTAATCTGAGCTGTTCCCTGTTTGTAGGGATAAAATCATCTCCTTCTTTGAGCTGAAGGCAAAAATACATTTGACAAAGAAAGGGGAAAACGTAAAGGCCACAGTCAAGGCACATCGCTGGCACAATGACTGAGTGTTGAGGGGCGGGGAGTGGGGTGCTCACCTTACACAGTAGTCCTATCTGACATGACAGTCACCTGACTCTTCAGGGATACCACTGCCCCTTCCCCATCTCCTACAACAGATGTAGCCAAAGGACGTCATTAAATTATTATCAGTAGTAGCATTGTTAACATTAGTAATCATAATAATAAAAGCAGTAACAATTAGCCTTCGAGTGCTTCCAATGGTCCAGGCTTTGGACTAAGTGGATTATGTATATTGCCACATTTAATTCTCTCGTCACACTGTTGCATTCCACATTACAGGAGTCCAAACTGATTCACCGTCTCTGATTTGGAAACAGATTGAAGTTGAGGGGTGCCGAGAGGAGGAAGCATGCTCCTTATGTCCGAAACTGTACAAGGGTATCTGAGAGGTGTGACGGAGTCTTTTGCTTCATGAGGATGTTCCCATGTGGCCAGAACTAAGACCATCCCAGCACGAGGAGAAGGAGAGCTGCGAGGAGAGGAAGCCAACTGAGAGAGCTGGGAGGAAGCAGACACTTGGAGCATTAGATCTTCCTTCTTAGGAAGAGTTTGTCACTGGTTCCTTCATTGTTTGCTTGTCTTCATTATTGGTTTCACTTCATCCCTTGTGGCTTAGGAAGATCAAACTCACTCACTATGCTAAGATGTACCAAGGGCAGGTGACCTCCTCTAGGTCACACTTGTAGATGAAAGCTGCTGTACTTCCCTGGGAACCTTCCCTGGTGAGCAGAACAGGTACAGGATGCAGAACAAGAGGAGGAAAATCAAAGTTTGGCGAAGCACTAAGGCCACATCTTCCTAACACTATAGATCTGTGATGTCCACCCACAGCACACTAGCGTGTCATGGTATAGGTATACCCAGAAAAAAACTGACAATCATTACTTAAATTATTTTTGATAGAAGTTCAAAGCATAGTAAATATAGTCGTTTTTTTCATTTTTTTTTAATTAACAGAATGTAAGTGTGCTGCAGAAATTTAACTGTGGGTTCAAGTGTGCTGCAAGATAAAAAAGGTTGAAAAACACTGCCGTAGATTTTCTTTCTTAAACTGTGTGAGCGCCTCAATGTGGGCATGAATTTCATAAAGGTGGGGGCTCACTCTGTGGTTCCTGAAAGATTGTGGCTTACTCTGATAATCCTCTGAAAGGGATGAAGCTTCCCCGCTTTACACCCAAATACAGAGACCCACATATCCTTAAACTTGGCAGACAGTTTCAAGAGTTTAGGATTTCATGAAAAGTAAACCTTCCATTTGATCCCACAGTTCCATTACTAGGTATCTTAGTATTTTCACTAAGACGTGGAAATAACCCAAGTGACCATCAACCCATGAATGGATTAATAAACTGGGGGGTATGTTTACTGTGGAACACTATTTCACCATAATAAAAAGATGGAGTCTTTACATCTTCATATTTACCCTGGATGAGGTTGAAGCACATTCCTCTCAGCAAAGTATCACCAGAATGGAAAACCAAGTATTCAATGTACTCAACACTGATATGAAAACAACAGATAAACAACTACATGCCCACAGGAGAGAAAAACACAAATATATTCAAGATGAGGGAGGGGAAGAGAGAGGAGGATTGGTAAGCTCTCGCACTCACCCCTGGGTGAAGGGCTCAACTATAACTTGAACTTTACCTTAGAAATGCAAATAATGTAACCTAATCATGTGTACTAGCATATTAACCTGAAATGTTTTTAAAAAGTGTTTATGATCTCATGGAGCACAGGTTAAGAACTCACACCTAGTATCTTTTATATACTTTTAGTCCTTCTTTTAAACTACAGCTTTCACACAGACTGTACCATTGTTTCTAAATATGTAAGGGTTATCAGGTTGCCTTCAATTGGTTGAGAGCAATGAAAGCAACTCACTTTTCAGACAAGGACAATTTGGAGCCATTGTCTTCACTCCAAATGTACCTTGGAATTACCTGGAAAGCCCAGGCACCTGGATTTTTAGAAGCTCCCCCGCTGATTCTAAAGCCTGGATGGAGAACCACTGTTCCAGGGTGCTTCTACCCTGAGCTGCATCTGGGATAAGGAGCAATCACCTCTCTGCCTTTCCCTGCCAGGCCCCTCTCTAGGCTCTGCTGTATGAAAAGCCTGTGTGCCCAAGCCCGGGAAGTGTGAAAGGGGGAAGAAGCCGGTCTCTATTCACATCTTCTTCAGCCAGGCTCAAACCTGTTTAAGGTTTAAGTCCTAATCGTGAAATGTGAAAAAAAAACCTAATAAAAAAACCTAAGTCTAACCAACGTCTGTGAATCTTTGCATCTGCCCATCCCAGCAAAGGTCCTCTGAGCTCTCTCACCGTGTGGTTGTGGTTGTGAAGCTGCAGGTGAGTCACTAGGTGTTTAGTCAACAGGGTCAGTGTCACAAACACGCCTGCTGATCATGCTCCTTCTGGATCTGGGTGTGTGCACCACCTCCAAGTGCATCTTAAGAGGAGGAGGATTTTTCTAGTTAACCCTTAAATTACTTCTTTGAAAACTACTGAGCAATAAATTTAAAGCTGGTGGGCAGTGGCATCAAACATGATATGTTGTTTGATTGGCAGTCTTAAAGCTCATCTTGGAAAATAGTTCATTACTTCTAATGGCTTCTTTACAAAAATCTCCCTTAGCTTTTCTCAAGTATGAAATGAATGGTGGCCACATCTTGGTGAATGGTTAGCATCTGTCTTTTCTTCTGGCACGTTCAAATCAGCCACTGCTTGGATGTGGAATCACACTTTTGAAAAGAAAAAAAAAAAAACAAAAAACAGTGTCTCAGCACTGTTCCAGTTTTAAAAAACTTTTTGAGACAGAATCTCACTCTGTTATCCAGGGTTAGAGTGCCATGGCATCAGCCTAGTTCATAGTAATCTACAGCTCCTGGGTTCAAGCAATCTTCCTGCCTCCACCTCCCGAGTTAGTTGGGACTACAGGTGCCTAACACCACTCCTGGCTAATTTTTCTATTTTTAGTAGAGATGGGGCTCTCGAATTGCTCAGTTTGGTCTCAAAGTCCTCAGTTCAACTGATGCTCCTATCTTGGCCACCCAAAGTGCTAGAACTATAGTGGTGAGCTACCACACCTGGCCCAGTTTTAAAGAACTTTTAGCTCAGACTCAAAAGTATAACAATCGATTGAATCTCCTTATCAACAATAATTTAAATGCCTCATTCATACGTGCCAGCCTACAGTCAATAAATAAATGCAAAGGATTGTTTCTACCCTTCTAATAAGAGCAGAGAAATACTGGACTCAATATAACTGAGTTGTCTTCCTTGTTTCCCGAAGTAATCCACGATTCTGTAGGCAAGAAACCAAGGCTGTAAGTCAGAATCTCCAGTGCCTTTGAAAAGCAGTGTTGTGGGATGGTAAGCCTCACTTGGTTTTGAGTGAGTGGCTTAGGTGGTTACCTAGGATCTTTATTACATATCTTTATGGAAAGTAGCCTCACCAGGAACATCTTTTAAAACACATTAAAATACACCTAAATCCAGTAACTCAAAATCCTAAAATTCTTCTCAGCACACAAATGACCTGTGAAGCTCCCTGTAATAACAAAATGTGATTCTAATGTGAGCTAATAAAATATAATTCTTCCCTGCATCGCAGTGAGAACACATTTTCTTGCCCACAGAAAGAAGAAAGGCTTCCAGAAATGCCATAATTTCCAACTATAAGTAGGTGACATACACATGCACAAACCTGTGTGTTCTCACTTAAAAAGTTATGGCCAGCTCAACTTGGAGGAAACTGAGGCTTAAAGAGTCTGACCGAGCTTGTTCAGGTTTCTCAACAGGAAGTGGCAAAGCCAGGACCCGAACCAGGCCTGTCACACTCAAAGCCCATCTTCACCACCATCACTTTACCACCAACAACCACCACAAAGCCCTCTCTTTGCTGAGCACTTTAAGTGTAGCAGGTGTCTTCCACACAATATTCCATTTGACACGACAGGCACACAGTAAGAAAGGCATTAACATCTGAAGCCTAGAGAGGTCGGGCCCTTTCCCAAGTTTACATAGCCAGTGCTAGAAGTAAGGTTTCTAGAATCTAGGTACCAAATTCCCTGTGCTTTTCACTGTCATGTGATCTTCATACGCAGCTGAGATCGGTTTTCCACAAACCTCTGAATTACACAAATAAGCCACGCTCACCAGTGTGCGGCCTAAAGCTGATGCTAAAGGCCAAGGGTGCCGCCACCTGGCATGTGACATGAGAAGCTGATGTCTTCTCTGTTTAGCCTGATATTGTTCCCTTGTAAACCCAAGGGGTTCAAAGGTCACAGAGAAGTTAAAATTGGGAAGATATGAGTGGAGTTATTGTTTTTATACCTTTATGCCTTATTTCCCCCTTAAGCTCCTGATCAACTTGATCCTTGGGGAAAAAACCCTTAGCAAGCTTTCTGCCTGAACCCTGTGTTCTGGTAGATGCAGTCCATCAAGGGCTGAGGTACAAAAAGTAATAGTTTTCCTCAACACCAGCTAGAACCAGTCCAAACATGCCAGGGAGAAAAGAAATCTCACTTAATTCAAAACAGTGGGGAAAGGGGCATAAAATAAATCTAACTAGAAATATGAAAGACTTATGTCCCGGCCTGCAGGACGCGGTTATTCGTGGGGACGAGGGGGACCAAGCCTGAAAAGGAATGGGCGAGAAAGAGAGAACGAGACCAAGCAGGTTTCTTGTCAAGGTCCCGTTTAATGGCGGCGGAAAGCCAGTTTTTAAAGCTTACAAGTGAACAGGGGGAGGAAGGGGCGGGATAAGGGCGCGCGTTGTTTGCTGACAGACAGGTTTGAAGTTCCAGCTATCGGCTGGTTACGCAGGCGTGGGAAGGTAAAGAGGGCGGGGTATAGCTGGAGTCTTGCACTGGCTGGGGCGGCGGTGTGGTGAGGCTTGAATGTCGTGGCTGTATTTATTGGCTTTGAGTGGTGTCATGTAACACCTAGAATTAATGGAATGAAGACACCGCACCCGGAACGCTGTCTTCATCGCGCAGGCGCACATTAGGCGGAAGGGGACTATGGGGAATTTTTGAACCCATGAGGTGGGGAGGTTCAGTTGAGGGTGACGTTATCTTAGGCCGTGGCTGGCCAGGCCCAAACTGGCCAATAAGCTTTATTGTGGCCTTTTTTAGGTTAAAGAGCCTGATGGTCGCCAACAAATTGGGAATCCGTGATATGAACCCTTAAGTTTAAAAATAAAGAGCAAGTAGAAAGTCTCTTGAAACATGACAGATAAAGATTCCTCTTTCTATGTCTTATTTTATTTTTATTAAAGGAGCTTCTTTCCTCTCTAATTAATTGTTGAGCATCTCAAATATAGGCAAGCATGGAAAGAAATGTATTGTAGGCCTGACAAATACGACTGTCACTGTGACAGGCACTGAATCAAAGTTGTTTCAACACAGATGTTTCCATTTGATAAAGAAGCACTTAAAATAATGAATTGGAGTATTTAGAAAGCTCACACATTTGGCACCACTTTTATTAATAAAGTATTAGGAAATCAAATATTTCACATTATATCATAGCTAACTGCTTCTCTGAAAAATGGCATAAATTTTCCCATCATAGACAGGCTTTCATCTGATACTCTTAGCATACTTAATGGATATTAAGTTATCTAACACTCTTACCAGATGACAGTAAATCACAACTATGCTCTCTATTTTGAAGAGGAAAAATGAAATTACCAAGGAGAAAAGCAACTTGCCCAGGTTTCCATAATTACAATCATAATAGTTACTTATTGGGCATTTGCTGTGTGTCAGGCACACTGCTGGCATGGTTTATGCACATTCTTATTCGACTCTTACAATAATTCTGCGAACAAGTGCAATAATTGATACTCGGAGACATTAAGTAACTTCCTTAAAGTGACACAGTAACTTGCCAGTTCATATCACTATGCTGTATGTAGTGAATTAGTGACAAACACAGAACTCAAATATTTCTCTTCAGGCACCTTCCTAGACCTCAAATCCCCCAGAACAACGAATCAACCACCAGTGTTAATGTGCTACATAAATCACGGTCAGGACTTGACCCTGAGTTGGGGCTGCCATCTGTGCCAAGCAGGGCAGTCCAGCCCAAGCCCTAGGATGAGCTCCCACAGCTGGGGAGTCTCATGGGGATGCGATGGGTGGCAGGGGAAGCCAGCACAGACCCTAAATTTGGGAGAAATGATGAAAGCATGGTATCATGATGGTCTGTCTAGCAACCCTTAGTCTGAAGTGATAAGGTAAATTATATCACCCAAAACCAAAGAAATCACCAATGACCACGTGTTGGGGTAACAAAATTCATGAAAAAATAACCAACTCATAGCATAAGAGGACCCTCAGCTCTAAGTTGAAGGTTAATTTGATGTATCAGAAGGATCCGCATTGCAAAGTTTGGTTCAGCACAGACAGCATCCGAACGAGCTCAGAGCCCAGGAAAAGGGACTTAGAATGGGACTCTCACGCCCTGTCCCCCATCACCCGTAAAGGAGGTGGGTGGGGGTCAAACCGGCAGTGGGGAGCCGGGTCTATGTGGAAGACCTGGGCAGAGGACAGAGGAGGGTCAGGGGAAGCGGACAAGCCAGCTTGAGCTGGTGATTTCCAGCTGGTTGGCCGCGTCTCCCTCCCTCAGTTAAGGCTCTGCCCCGGGTCGACAACGAAGCCAAGATGTGCAAGACACCGCCATGACAAACGTCGCAGAAACACACTTGCGGAGGCTAAATTCTTCTGGGAAGTGGACAGGATTTGGCTCACGCCTGCCAGGGATATGAAGCAAAAAGAAGAGTATTAACACAGGCACAGGAATGAGAGAGAGACCTCAGCAGTCCCATGTGGCCAGACGGTAAGACCGGAAGGGTAGCAGACGCAGTGGGCAAAGCAGGTGGGCCGGCAGGTGCAGAGCCGCGTCTGTGCCGAGGCAGGCTGGGACAGAGGGAGGGGACAGCCTCCTGCCCAGGAAAACGCGCCTGGCAGCCGTAGGAACGCGGACTCTTCCTATCCCTCCGGGATGCTCCTGGCGGACTAGAGATTAGGGGGTCACAGCACTGGGACACAGAGGCGGGGGGGACACTAAAGAAGTCACCACCCCAACTGGGCAAATGAGTAAATGGTGGCACCTTCTTAGGAGTGATAAGTGGAGAGTGGCACTTGATGACTCGTGGCGACGTTCAAGCCCGAGGTGAGAACCGCTGGCGGAGAGGGCGAGTCTGTCTATAGGTGATGAGCGTGGGAGGGGGCGGGAGGCCGAGTGTGGCACTGGGGGGAGGCAGCTTCGCAGGAAGAGGCTGGGGTGGAAGGGGGGCCTGAAAGGTGGGGGGAGGGGACACCAGAGCCACAGGGTCTTGCCGGGCCTGTGCAGACTTCACAGGGCGCCACTGCAGGGTCGTAAACCATCTCTCTCTCTCTCTCTCTCTCTTTTTATATATATATATATATATAGTGTGTGTGTGTGTGTGTGTGAGACAGAGCCTCAAGCTGTCACCCTGGGTAGAGTGCTGTGGCATCACAGCTCACAGCAACCTCCAATTCCTGGGCTCAAGTGAGTCTCCTGCCTCCACCTCCCAAGTAGCTGGGACTATAAGTGCCCGCCACAACGCCCGGCCATCTTTTGGTTGCAGCCATCATTGTTGTTTGGCAGGTCCGGGCTGGATTCAAACCCGCCAGCTCAGGTGTACGTGGCTG
>CAUYON010140856.1:0-11063 GCA_963573935.1 Arctocebus calabarensis
ACTATGAAACTAATTTATAGCTTTCATATGAAAGCTATAACCTAATTACAGCACAAGAAGTACATAGGGAAAGGGGCAGGGGAGGGTAGAGAAGGGGGGAAGATGGGCAGAAGGAGAGTAATTGGTGGGTCCACACTTACGGTGCATCTTAGAAGGGTACAGGTAAAACTTACTAAATGTAGAATGTAAATGTCTGCACACAATAATGAAGAAAATGCCATGAAAGATATGTCAACCAGTTTGATGAAAATATTTCAAATTGTATATAAAACCAGCACATTGTACCCCCCCAAAAAAAACATGTCCCAAGAACTAGTCCCACATTCTTTTGTTCTTGCCTTCTCATGGAAGGTCTATACATCCTTCAGCGATCATCATCGGATGATCAAATGACAAGTGGAGCATTTCCAGATTGGTGAGCCAGAAGATAATGTGGCAAGCAGAGAATGAGATGAATGGTTTGGTCCCTCTCCCACCCACACTCCTGCTCACACCTGCCCATGGTCTCAAAAAAGGATGTGATGACCAAAACTCATTTACATCGCCATTATTCCTGCATTATCACTGTTTGTAAATGCCATTTTTTCTTTAAATACCCCTGCCTAAAAGAGAAATGAAGGCAGGAAGAGACAAAAAAGCTAATGCAACATTCCAGTAGAATCACAAAAGCAGGGCATCGGGCTACCTTATTAACTTCATTGTAGTGATGTGTTATAAAATGCAAATTGCAGAAAAGGGGCAGTAATTTGTTAATAAATATGTTAATTAGGCAGAGTAAATGCCATACTGCATGGAGAGGGGAAAACAATCACTGATTGCAAACTCCATGCACAGCAGATTTCAGAGGGTAAGATGTAGTTAATAAAACTACCTTTATGTTTTATATTGCTGCTCTTTAGCATAAATAGCTAATAACCAATTTACATTAATGGTGTAGGCACAAATGTAAATTAGCCCCTTTTTGGTTTATGTGGCTGCAATGGAATCCTGATACTAAAGTGTTGCATTTGGCAATTTCATTAAGGGAGAGATCTGAGAACCTGATACAGTCCTAGGGCCTGCTTCAAGGAATTTTAGTATGAAACCAAAATTACACTGCACATTCTTCTTCACCACGTGGGAATTTCCAGAAAGGGCTCTGCTATCAAATATTTTCCCTGTCCATTGCTGTGTCCACAAGTCTGAGCTCCTGTGGGTGTTCAAAATATCCCACTTGCCAAAAATGCCTCACAACCTCAAGGCTGCAACAATGCGGTCTTATGCAACTGTGGCCTGGACTTCTACTTGACCCTCTCTGCTTGCTGACTGGTAGCAGCCCTGACTTGACCACAAATAAAGAGATCCTTGTATCAGAGGGACTTTCACAGGTCCAGGTGGCTGGAGGAAGAAAGAGAGGAGGACCTGCAGGGCCTTCAGAGTTTATTCCTGCTAGCCACAAAGATCGAATGCAAATGCTAGCAAATCACAACAATATACATTTGTGCTGCTTGAACCGTGGATGTTTTCCATTTCTGGCCTCATTCATCTGCGACCTCTCCCACTCATAGGGTCCTTCTTTACTCATGCTGTGCAAGCAGCTACTATATATTCCAAAGTTAATTTTACTACACACTTCAGTGTTTTGCCAGAGGTGCAATAAATCACGAACCAATTTCCAATTATGTTATGCCCTACTTGATAAGGACACGAAGCATTCTTTCCCCTGATATACATGTTTTTAAACATGAGGATTAGAAGCAGGAACATGTCTCTTGATGCACAGTGAAATTTAACCTTCCTTTTCAAGAGAAATTGACCCCTGCAGGTCCTATTAAAATGAAACACCAATTTATGCTTTGTTTAGTTTGATTTTGGGATTCAAAAGCTGTCTACAGGACCTTATGCTGCAGAAGACCTGTTTTTTAATTAAATCATAAACACATTAATCATGTATACATTAATGCATTTATGGGATACAATGTGCCAATTTCATATAGAATTAAGAATGCTTACATCACATTGGTTAATATATACCTCATCTTTTTTACTTAGTTATTGTGTTAAGACATTTATACTCTATACTAATAGATCCGACATGTACTCTTGCATTATGCACCATAGGTGTGATCCTACCGTTCATCCTCCCTAGCTATGACCGTCCCCCACTCCTCCCTCCCACTCCTCCCTCCTTCATCTTGGGCCATGGTTGTGATCTATTCTTCATATGAAAGTGTGAGTGATTGTAAATTAGTTTCATAATAGTACTGAGTACATGGGATATTTTTCTTCCATTCTTGAGATACTTTACTAAGTAGGATGTGTTCCAGCTCCATCCATGTAAATGTAAAAGAGGTAAAGTCTTCATCTTTATTTAAGGCTGCATAATATTCCATGGTATACATATACCACAATTTATTAATCCATTCTTGGGTCGATGGACACTTAGGCTTCTTCCATGACTTAGAAGAAGATATAACAAATATCTTTGTTATAAAGTGATTTTTGGTCTTTTGGATATACACCTAGTAGAGGAATTGCAGGATCAAATGGCAGGTCTACTTTTAGATCCCTGAGTATTCTCCATACTTCTTTACAAAAGGGATGTATTAGCTTGCCCTCCCAGCAGCAGTGCTGAAATGTTCCCTTTTCTCCACATCCACACCAACATGTATAGTTTTTGGATTTTGTTATGTGAGCCACTCTTGTGGGAGTTAGATGATATCTCAAAGTGGTTTTTATTTGCATTTCTCTGATGATTAAAGATGATGAGCATTTTTTCATGTATCTCTAGGCCATGCACCTATCTTCCTCAGAGAAGCGTCTGTTCAAGTCTCGTGCCCACAATGAAATGGGATTACTTGTTCTTTCCTTATTAATAAGTTTGAGTTCTCTGTGAATTCCAGTTATCAAACCTTTGTCAGAAGCATAACCTGCAAAAATCCTCTCCCATTCTGTGCTGTCTGCTTGTTTTACTTACTGTGTTCTTGGTTATGCAGAAGCTTTTTAGTTTGATCAGATCCCAGTAATGTATTTTTAGTGTTGCTTCAATTGCCTGGGGAAGGGGAGGGTCCTCCTCATAAAGTATTCTCCCAGGCCAATTTCTTCAAGTGTTTCTCTTGCACTCTCTCTAAGAATCTTATAGTTTCATGTTTTAAGTTTAAATGTTTTACCCACTAAGAGTCAATTTTTGTTAATGGTGAAAGGTTTGGGTCCAATTTCAGTCTTCTACATGTCGCCAGCCAATTCTCCCAGCTCCATTTGTTAAATAGGGAATCTTTCCCCTATTTATATGTTTGATGGGCTTATCAAAGATCAAATGACGATAAGTGTCTGGGTTCATCTCTTAGTTCTCAATTCTGTTCCATATACCCACTTCTCTATTTTTGTGCCAATACCATGCTGTTTTGATCACTATAGATTTATGGTATAGTTCAAAGTCTGGTAGCATGATTCCTCCTGGTTTGTTTTTATTTCTGAGTAATGTCTTGGCTATTCAAGGTTTTTTCTGGTTCTATATAAAATGAAGTACAATTTTTTCCAGCTCTTTAAAGTATGACAGTTGTGCTTTAATAGAGATTGCATTAAATTTGTAAATTGCTTTGGGTAATATGGACATTTAACAATGTTGATTCTTCCTAGCTATGAGCATGTTATGCTTTTCCATTTGTTAACATCTTCAGCTATTTCTTTTCTCAGAGTTTCATAATTCTCTTTATAGAGCTCTTTCACATCCTTTGTTAGGTAAATTCCCAGATATTTCATCTTCTTTGGCACAACTGTAAAGGAAATAGAGTCCTTGACTGTTTCTTCGGCTTGACTATTATTGGTATATATCAAAGCTACTGATTTGTGAGTATTGATTTTGTATCCTGAGACTCTACTATACTCCTTGATCACTTCTAAGAGTTTTGTGGTTGAGTCGCTGGGGTTTTCCAGGTATAAAATCATATCATCTGTGAAGAGTGAAAGTTTGATCTCCTCTGACCTGTTTGTATACCCTTGATTGCCTTCTCTTGCCTGATTGCGATGGCTAAGACTTTCATTACAATCTTAAACAGCACTGGAGACAATGGTCAACCTTGCCTGGATTCTGTTTCCTAGGATCTTATCAAACATTTTTGCATCTATGTTCATTAAAGATATTGATCTATAGTTTTCTTTTCTTGTTGGGTCTTTTCCTAGTTTGAGGATTAAGGTGATATTTGCTTCATAGAATTTGGGGGGAAGTATTTCTTCTTTTTTCAATGTTTTGGAAAAGGTTAAGTAACATAGATACTAGTTCCTCTTTAAAGGTTTGGTAGAATTCTGATGTGAAACCATCTGGTCCCAGACTCTCCTTTTGGGGGGAGATTTTTGTATAGTTGATTCTATTTCAGTACTTGATATGGGTCTGTTCAGCATTTCCAATTCTTTCTTATTAAGTCTTAGAAGTTGTCATGCTTTCAAGTATTGGTCAATTTCTTTCAGATTTTCAAATTTCTGAGAATAAAGTTTTTTGTAGTATTCATTAAGGATTTTTTGAATTTCTGAGGTGTCTGTTATTGTTTTGCCTTTTCATTTCTGATTGATGATATTAGGGACTTTAATTTTCTATTTTTGGTTAGGTTGGCTAAAGGTTTATCTATGTTGTTGAATTTTTCAAAAAACCACCTTTTTGATTCATTGATTTTTTTGAATAATTATTTTGTTTTCAATTTCATTTAATTCTGCTCTAATTTTAGTTATTTCTTTTCTTCTACTGGGTTTGGGGTTGGAATATTCTTCCTTTTCCAGTTGCTGAAGATCTTCTCTCTTTCCATTCTCTTGAGGAAGGCTTACAACACTATAAATTTCCCTCTTAGGACTGCCTTTGCAGTATCCCAGAGGTTCTGGCAATTCATGTCTTCATTATTATTTTGTTCCAAAAAGTTGTCAATTTCCTTCTTAATCTCATCTATGACCCAGCTATCATTCAGTAGAAGGTTATTTAGCTTCCATGTCTTTGTATGAGTATGCAGATACCTATTATTGGTGAGTTCAACTTTTATTGCATGATGATCCGAGAAAATGCAAGGAATAATTTCTATACTTTTAAATTTGCTGAGGTTAGACTTGTGACCTAAGATGTGATCAATTTTGGAGGATATTTCATAGGCTGATGAGAAGAACATGTACTCAGTTTTGTTAGGATAAAATGTTCTGTAGATGTCTGGTAAATTCAATTGTTGTATGGTAAAGTTTAAGTCCAAAATTTCTTTGCTTAGTTTCTTATTGGAGGATCTATCCAACACTGCCCAAGGGGTGTTAAGATCTCCAAATATTATGGTGCTGGAAGAATTGCTCATATCTGTTAGGATCTCCCTTATAAATTGAGGAGTATTCTGGTTGGGTGCATAAATGTTAATAACTGACATCTCATTATGTTGAGTGTTACCCCCAACAAATATGAAGTGACCATCCTTGTCTTTCCTTATTTTTGTTGGTTTAAAGCCTAATGTATCTGCAAATAAAATTGCCACTGCTGCTTTTTTCTGATTTCCATTTGCCTGGATTATAGATGCCCATTCCTTCACCCTGAGTCTACATTTATCCTTTAAGGTAAGATGAGATTCTTGTATGCAGCAGATATCTGGCCTGAGTTTTTGTATCCAGTCAGACAACCTGTGCCTCTTAGGAGGACAGTTTAAGCCATTCACATTAATTGAGAATACTGATAAGCCTGGTAGTATTTTGGGTATCAAGTTTTTGGAAAGTCCAGTGGACATTTTGAATCTTTTCACCACTGTGGCAATTGGGATTTGGTCAAGAATTTCAGAGTGAGTTTACTTTGGTGGTAGAGCATTGTGCTGGTCATTATGGATAATAGGTCTGATGATATCCTGAAGAGCTGGTTTGGTTATGGCAAATTTCTTCAACATGTGTATGTCATTAAGGTATTTAACTTCTCCATCATAAATGAAGCTCAATTTAGCTGGATATAGAATCCTGGGCTGAAAGTTGTTTTGTTTTAGGAGACTGAAGGTCAAGGACCACCCTCTTTGGGTTTGAATTGTTTCAGCAGAGAGATCTGCAGTCATTCTATTATTGTTCCCCTTTTAGGTAATGATTTTCTTATGTTTGGCTGCTTGCAGGATTTTCTCCTTCATTTAAGTTTGGCAAATTTAATTACAACATGACTAAAAGACACTTTATTTGGGTTGAGTTGTGCTGGGTTTCTGAAACTTTCTGCTATCTGAATTTCAGTATCTCTTGCCATGCTTGGGAAGTTCTCCTCAATTATCTCTTGGAGTAGAGTATCTGTGCCTTTAGAACCATACTCTTCTCCTTCAGGAATTCCTATGAGGCAAATGTTTGCTCTTTTGGAGTGGTCCCACAATTGTCTCAAGGAATGATCCGTTTTTGCTCTCCGCTTCTCTTCCTCTTTGAGTGTTTGGGAGCATTCAAACGCTTTGTCTTCAATATCAGTAATCCTTTCTTCTGCCTGCTCCATTCTGTTACTGAGGGATTCTACTGTATTTCTCAGATCTTTGATGGCTGTAAGTTCTTGCCTCAATGTGTCATATTCTTTGGTGATTTTGTCTTTGAATTCGTGGAATTCTTGAGACAATTTTTGAAATACTCCTTGAATTTCTAATTCCATCTTTACCTCCACTCTGTTAATCTTATTTGCGATCCAAATTCTGAATTCTATTTCTGACATCTCAGCCATTTTTTTATGAATGGGATCTTCTGTTGTGTCTCCTTTGTCACTCCTTGGAGGAGTTGATCTACTCTGATTATTCATGTTGCCAGAGTTTTTCTGCTGATTCCACTCCATGATTACTTTTTACCATTTGGCCAAAAAAGCTGGCAAGGTGAAATTGAATTGAGGGCTCCTGGAGTTGTAATTAACCAGTTCTTTACCAAAGAACTAAGACTGATGATTGTGGCTTTTCCCATAGAGCTTTACAAAGGACCCATTCAGAACTACAGCCTAAAACTCTGGTCACCTGCTTGGTGTGGTGGGGCTAGATGGCACTGACTGGCATTCTGCTAGTCTCTGTCCAATCCTAGTGTGTTAGTAGCTTTGGGCTGAAATCTCAGCTGTGGAGTTATATAAGCAAATAAGATACCCACACCCCCACAGGCAACAACTGGAAGGAGATAATCCCAAACTCCCACAACACAACCAGGGAACACCCTTGGTGGGTCCCCAGGTGATAGACCCAGGTCAAGAGTTCCAAACCTATTGTCCCAGCCAACACAAACACCGATCAAGTGGGAGAGTTCAAAAGGTCTTCAGTATCTAGGCAGCAGTGGTCCACTAGCAGCTCATTTTGACGCCAGTAGGAGGGACCATGGAGCCACACCACTGTCAGGGTTGGTGCCACCGGTCTGGGGTATTGCTGTGTGTAGGTCACAGGAGCTGGAGGGGAGCTGAAGGGTATTACCACCACTGCAAGTGTCACAGGAGCCAGGCAGGGAATAGGAGGGCCAAACCCCTGACCCCCAATCTCGGACCACAGGAGCCTGGTGGGAAGCCAGAGGATGGAATCACTGGCCTCAGAGGCCTCAGGAGTCACAGGAGCCAGGTGGAGAGCCAAAGGGCGGAGTCACAGGCCCAGGCTGCAAGTCGCAGGAGCCGGGTGGGAGTCACTGGCCATGGGCCTTGAGTCACAGGAGCCAGGTGGGGGACTGGAGGGTTGAGTCACCAGGTTTCAGGTCCCACGAGTTGCAAGAGCCAGGTGGGAGTCACCAGCCATGGGTGGCAGGTTGCAGGAGCTGGGCACTAGTCGCCACCATGGCTGCTGGTCTCTGGAGCCCAGGGGAGCCAAGCTACTCATCATGGGCTGCCAAATGTGGTCCCTGGCAGCTGATCATGGGTCCCAAGCTATTCTCTTTCCAACACAGAGCAAGTCTCTCCCCTTGCGACTCCCTACCTCTGTTAAAGTTATAGTTTCAGCGCAACTGCCCCACAGCTCATGGGGTGCCCTGTCCTAGCAAAAATCTGCCAATTGCTCCAGATTTTGCAGGGGGTAGTCTTCCTGACTGCCAGGAGAGGAGAGAGGGGTGGATTGAGAATTCAGAAAGGTAGGGAGAATATTAGATAAACTTTTGACCCAAGCAAGAGACTGCCTGGGCTTGCAGTGGTATCTCTCAATGGAGGGAGTCCCGGCCCTAAGTTGGTCTCTGCCCTTTGGTGAAACAAAAGGTTCTCTGTTATCTACTCATCTCAAGCTGCTCTCCTTGGTGGGGTAGGGGAAGGATTTCTATCCTCTTTGGGATGGGTTTTATACCTGAAATTTATTTCCTTGGAGTCCCAGGTTATCACGTGATACAAACCTATGGATCCTCTCTCTCAACTCAGTTCCCAATATTCCACTTTATTGGGTTATTTCTCACCATTATTTCTCCCTCTGGATGGAAGCCTCTGCCAAAATCTGGCTTCAGTCGGCCATCTTGCCTCCCTCTCCCTACAGAAGACCTCTTAAAGAAAGTTTTTTTCTTTTTGCAACTTTAGCAAATAAATTCTTTCAGATGAAGCATAAGTTATTGAGGCAGTTTTATTCTGAATTGGGCTGAATTTTTTTCAAGTATAGAATAAGTACTACAAATGTATTTAAAAGTTCATAGAATCATATTCTTGGGGATGGATAAAGAGACTTTAGTATTCCTTCTACAACTCTTACTCTTTTTTTAATGACAAGTAAAAATTGCATGTGTAGCTATGGTGTACAACACGGTGATTTGATATATGTATACTAACTCAAGCTATTTTACATACATAGGTGATAACCAGCCCTTTATATTCACTGATTCCCTTGCTGCTTTGTCTATACTCACAATGATAATAAACATTTTCTTGAAGTTATTTTGAGGCTTAAATAAGATTCTACATCACTAATTGGCAACCACCACCACAGTAGCAACTTTATTAGGCAGTAATCATTGATGGATGCTAAGTCTAGTAGGTGAAAGAGGGATAAGATGTAGGGTATTACATAGTCTCAAAATTTTCTTTACAAAAAAAGTAGGAAGGTACCCACCAAAAAGTTGCTGCATAATCTTGTAAGTAAAATGAGACATGTTGGGAAAGGTTGAATGGGGGAAGTGCATTACTTGGGTCTCAAAAAAAAAGAAATTCAGGTTCTTTCAGAAGGAGAAAGAAAAAAAGGAAGAAGAGAATAAATACTTTATTATCATGTAAGAAAAAAAGAAATATCATTTCTCACCTATCATTCAGTTCATGGCTAAGGCCCCTGTAACAAAAGACAGATTAATAAGAAAAAAAGCATTTAAATTTATTTAATGTAAGTTTTATGTGACACAGAAGTCTTCATAAGGAAATGAAGACATGAAGAAATGGGTAAAACTGTGTATTTTTTATGCTAGGCTTGATGAAGTGCATAGTTGTAAGGAACTATAATTGAACAAAAAGGTATGATCTAATGCTAATAAATGGAGAAATTTTTAAAACTTAGTTGTTCAGATTCTTCTGCATCCCTGTGTCTTTGTAAAAAGGATGCTTCCTTCCTCTGGGTACAGAAAGGGCACCTCTTACATAAGGGTCTCATGGCCTGCTTCAAGGGAAGGTCAGAGAATCCTCCTTAGTTTTTATCACCTGCTTCAGGGAATAAGGGGAGGGAAGGTGCAAATGAACTTCCTACTTCTGCTGTTTTCTCAAATGCCAAGGTGTCATATTTGTGGTTATCATGTCCTAAACCCCATCACCAACAAAGCACAAAAGAAGCCAAGGATTGGGGTCTCCTCTATAACCACATAAAGTATAGTCCAAGATACTTTGTGTGGCAATAGATGAGACAAGGATTTCATAGCCTCATTTAGGCTAAAATTTCACATGCAAGGAAGTAGGATGCCTTCAGTAGAGGAGACAGGACTGAAGCAAAAGGAAGTGCATAGGGTTTGAAGTGGAGGTCTCTTGGCAGAATCACACCTTTTGAAAGAAATACATATGATAAGTTAAGCAATATAATTCCAAAACCTGACTGATTGCCTATTATACACGGGTATCACTAAGTCAAATTTGTCTTATTATTCAAAAATAAATTTTAAAAGGATGTACACAATCACTTTGAAGAACACCTTGGCAGTATCTAGAAAAGTTTAAAATATTCATAAGCCATCACTAAGCATTTTCATTCCTAAGTATATACCTTAGAGAAACTCAACACATTTACATCAGGAGGTACATTCAAGATTGCTATCAGTTTGTGATAGAAAAAACTGAAAACAACCTAACAGTTCCATGAAAAAGAAAATTAAGGTTTCTGTTCCTTGCAACTGGGCACGGTGAGACTGGGGACAGAAGAAGTCAGACATCTCTGGCTAGCAAGATCTGCCCAGAAACAGCCCTTTGGGGACACAGGGAGACAGCATGAGACGTATGGACCCCCTGAGGAAGGCAAAAGCAGTGGAGATCTGGCAAGTGGTTGCGTGTGTTTGTTCAGTCTAATCCTGCCGGCAGCTGTGGCTACAGCAGCAGTGAGATTGCAAACTAGAAAGGCCTTACCTGTAACCTGTTTGGGTTTCTTCTGGACTTGGCACTCAGTTGAACTGCCTTGGGAGAACAGGGGCAAGAGTGTGGGGGTCTTTGAGAGTTGTCTGGGGCTCTAGACTGAGCCACCAAGCCAGATGGAGCTACCAGTGTTTGGTTGTGGGCCGTGTGGAGCCATCATAGGAGAACTGCCCTGGCAAGCTCCACCCTCAGGGTTGCAGAACAAGCATCGGGCAGGAGCGAGTAATCTAGTGACTGAGCAGCCTAAAGGTGGGGACTGAGACACTTTGCAGCTTTAGCCCTCAGGGGCATAGAGACCAGTTTTGGCACACTGTATAAGTGGATAGCCACTTAAGGAGTGATCCCAGCGACAAGCGCTTTCCTGGGAAAGCTTCTGCTTAGCCCAAGTTAGCAATTTAAAGTGCCTTCTAAACAGGCTGAGGAGGATTTAAGCTGTCCACCCTGTGGGATTTGAGAAATCATTAGAGGCCTGTAGTCTCCATTTTGTTCAGCCGTATCAACATTGTGATTAACATATCATACCCCAGAAGATCACATCTTGCCCAGAAAATATCAGCAAGATATACTTGGTTTTGTTTTGTTTTGTGGG
>CAUYON010140866.1:0-10540 GCA_963573935.1 Arctocebus calabarensis
CTCTAGTCACTTCCAAAGAAAATGGTAAGGTACACTGCTTGAAATTTTGCCCACTGGGAGCATTCCCTTCATCACTGTCCCTTAGGGATGTCTCAAAAAGGACCTGCAGGGCAGCACTGTCCACCTCCATGTGGTAGCCACACAGCATACACAACTGTCTGTAAGCCGGTCTTCTCTCCCTGTCACCTGACCCTGGGGAACTCCCCATGAGGTGGTAGGTACAGGCTAGGAGAGAGAAGGTAGCATAGCAGGAGTGGGTGGCTTGGGCATTTTGGCCACTGCTTCACGTTAACTTACTTGTGCATTCAGGTTCTGTTCATGTAAATACTTCGTTTGAGGATGGGGTACTACTCTGTGTGCCTAACTTTATGGATTGCTGCATCAGATGACACTGAGTTTCATGATGGGCAGCTCAGGTCATGTGGTAACTTGGTGGGTAGAGGTTTATTATTTAGACCCAGTTGCAGGCCAAAACCTGGTTCTCAAAAGAAGAGTAGTTACCTGCATAAAATGTCAGGGCTTTGCTCCAAAATCCTAAGGGCCTGTGCAATGACTCACCTATAGAGGCCTTCCAGTGGTTCCAGGCAGCATCCCTGTCTGCTGTCAACACCTCAAGCGCCATTGGATCTGCTGGGTCATATGGCTCCAGGACACAGAAGGCTGCACCTGTGCAGGGCTTTCACTTGTTCTGGGCCTCACTCAAAACTAACAGCTTTTTGGGTCACCCTGATACAGGACATTTGGCGCCCGGGCCAGCTCAGTGGAGCTGGCAAACCTGCCACCTCCACCTTGGCAGTGTCGGTGCGGAGGCAGCGTGGCTGAGGAACCAACGGGCTGTATGATAGGCAAGGAGGGGGACCTCCAACCCCCCCACCGTGAGGCTCCAATAGCCAAAAAGGCGGGACAACTGCCAAGAAGACACCTGCATCTTGGTGTCTCCTTCACTTTACACTTAGAACTAAAAACGGAACCCCCATTTCCGATGCCTAGGTCAATTTCATAGGCCTCAATTTCATGAATGGACTGTGTTCATTCATTGATACATTCATTCACCTTGCCCTGGTGGAAGGGACTGTGTTCATTCGTTTCCTGGCCAAGGAACCCATACACCTATATATACCCCGAGACTAAGAGCCTAAGAGGGAGACTGGGAAAGACCAGGAGAGAAACCGAGAGAGCTTTTCTCTCCCCACTTGAGTTCTTTCTACCAGGAGCTTTAGTGTTTTTTGTATTCTTTTCTGTAAATAAATCCTGACTTACCACCACTCTTGTGGTCCGTCGATTCATTTTTCGAATTGCCGAGACCAAGAACCTGAAATTCTGGTATCAACCCAATAAGTGGGTTGATGATTGAAATGAAAAAAAAAAAGAAAGCACATTTTAGGGTGCTTTCATGAAGACTATCTTCATGAAATGGGTTAGGGGTAAATTTTTGACAGAAAAACCAAAATAAAGAAGAAAGAAATTGGGCAGCGCCTGTGGCTCAGCGAGTAGGGCACCAGCCCCATATACCGAGGGTGGCAGGTTCAAACCTGGCCCTGGCCAAACTGCAAAACTAACAAACAAACAAGAAGTAGCCGGGCGTTGTGGTGGGTGCCTGTAGTCCCAGCTTCTCAGGAGGCTGAGGCAAGAGAATCGCCTAAGCCCAGGAGTTGGAGGTTGCTGTGAGCTGTGTGACGCCATGGCACTCTACTGAGGGCGATAAAGCAAGACTGTTTCTACAAAAAAAAAAAAAAAAGAAGAAGAAAGAAATTAATTTTACTAGAATCTCCCATGTGTCAAAAATACCCTTTAAAAAAAGTGAAATACAAATTCCAATTAGACAAAGTTTTTTACATGCACATTGCCCTAATAGCAAAATTTAACCTAGCATCTGAAGAAGCAGTGAAAATGTCTATCGATCGACACAGGTGGAGATGTTTAACTGAGCCAGTTTCAGGGAAATCAAAGTGTGTATCATCACAAAACCCAGAAATGGAAATAATTGTCACAGCCTATCAGTGTGTGAGGCTCTGAAGAAATGGAAATTCTGCTGTACTTCTGGTGAGAACTTTGACCACATTAGAATTTTGTTCGTTGTGGCCCAGTGGGTCCGTTGCAGCCACAGGACAGTTGATGAGCCCATACTGTCCCTCTGAAGGTGTCTGCAGAGGCATCAAGGGAGAGACTGGGAAGTCAGTGTGTTCTTTCAAACTTGGCTATGGGAACACTGTCTTTTGTGTGGATTTTAAGATGTTATTACTCTATATCTGACCAAAGGAATATAATCCTAGTACATTTGTTTCTTAAGCATTTTAATGAATTCATCAAAATATAAATGTTTTTATTGGTTTCTTTCTTTCTTTTTTTAGAAACAGGATCTCTCTGACCCTCAGGTGGGAGTACAGTAGTACAATCCAAGCTCACTGCAGCCTCAAACTCCTGGGCTCAACAATCCACTTGCCTTGGCCTCCTGAGTACTATAGTCATGTACCTGCTAAGGTTTCTGATTTTTAGAATCAAACTGTGGATAAATTGCCAAAATTTTTCTTGTAACTTCAGAGTAGGACCAATGTTGTAATCCTGACCTTATGAGGAGAAAAAGCATAGCTGATAAAGTTTTGTTGAGGACTTAGGAGAAGTGCTGGAAAGAAGGGTGGGAAGGCTAATCCTATCTTAGAAACATGGAAATGTATTAAATATGAAGAAATTGGCATAAGGATGACATCTGAAGAGATAGTGGTGATGAGAGATGAGACTGAGCAGTGCCACAGTCTACTATGAGTAGACTGGACAAATAGATTGGAGAAGAAAATTGAGTTATGTTTTGTTTTATTTATTTTATTTTTATTTATTTATTTATTGAGACAGACTCTCACTTTGTCACCCTCAGTAGAGTGCTATGGTGTTACAGCTCACACCAACCTCGGACTCTTGAGCTTAAGGAATTTTCTTGTCTCAGTGTCTCAGTAGCTGGGACTACAGGTGCCTGCCACAATGCCTGGCTATTTTTAGAGACGGGGTCTTGCTTTTGCTCAGACTGGTGTCAAACCTGTGAGCTCAGGTAATCCACCCACCTCAGCCTCCCAGAGTGCTAGGATTACAAGTGTGAACCACCATGCCCGTCCTATTTATTTTATTTTATTGTTAAATTTAAATTAAATTTTATATTTCATATTATGGTCTTGCTATGTTGCCCAGGGTAGTCTTGAACTCCTAGCCTCAAGGATCCTCCTGCCTTGGCCTCCCTAAGTGCTGGGATTACAGGTGTGAGCCACTTTGCTCAGCCTATGTTTTATTTTTTTTTTGTAGAGACAGAGTCTTACTTTATCGTCCTCAGTAGAGTGCTGTGGTGTCACACAGCTCACAGCAACCTCCAACTCCTGGGCTTAGGCAATTCTCTTGCCTCAGCCTACTGAGTAGCTGGGACTACAGGCACCCGCCACAATGCCAGGCTATTTTTTTGTTTTGCAGTTCGGCAGGGGCTGGGTTTGAACCCGCCAACCTCGGTATATGGGGCCGGTGCTCTACTTGCTGAAACACAGGTGTTGCTCCACCTATGTTTTATTTTTAACTGAAAAGCAAAGATCATGTCCAAAGTTCTAGAATCAAAAAGTTGGGGTTTGTATGTGTGTTTTGAGACAGACTCGCACTCTGTTGCCAGACTAGAGTGCCATGGTGTTAACCTAACTCACAGCAGCCTCAAACTCCTGGGCTCAAGCAGTCCTTCTGCCTCAGCATCCTGAGTAGCTGGGACTACAGGCACCTGCCACAACACCTGGCTAATTTTTTTATTTTTAGTACAGATGGGGTCTCACTCTTGCTCTGGTTGTTCTCCCTTGAACTCCTGAACTCAAGCAGTCCTCCTGCCTTGGCCTCCCAGAGTGCTAGAGTTACACATGTGAGCCACCTCACCCGGTTTAGAATCAAAAAGTTTACCACATTACTTAATAGATTTGAAATTCACAAATGAAGAAATAAAAACAAGTGATTGAAATTGGTTGCTTAGTCTCGGCGCAGTGGCTCACGCCTGTAGTCCCAGCTACTGGAAGCTGAGGCCAGAGGATTGCTCATACCCTACAGGTTGAGGTTTCTGTAAGCTATCCTGCCATGGCACTCTACTAAGGGTTCTCAAAAGAAGAGTAGTTACCTGCATAAAATGTCAGGGCTTTGCTCCAAACTGCTAAGGGCCTACGCAATGACTCACCTACAGAGGTCCTCCAAAGGCTCCAGACAGCATCCCTTTCTGCTATCAACACCTCAAGCACCATTGGATCTGCTGGCTCATATGGCTCCAGAGACAAGAGAAGCCTGCACTTGTGTAGAGCTTTCTCTTGTTATGGGCCTCACTCAAAACTAACAGCTTTCAGAGTGAGACTCTGTCTCAAAAAAAAAAAAAAATTGGTTGCTCACAAGCTACAGCGGAATTGAGGTTAATGAAAACAGAAAAAATCACATATATCTTTAGCTTTAAGTTGCTTCCTATTTTCACAAATGGTTATTTTGATAATGTTATTAAATAACATAGTCCTTATAATAACGTGCTGTGTCTAATTGAGATGTGTATTGCATAAGCAGTACTGTTTCTCCTAGAATATAGCTGACAGCATAATTACTGAATACAATATTATCTACAGTGAATTCAATTTATATAAATTTTTCAAAAGTCAGTTTCATAAATACACTAAACTTCAACATTTGCTAACATCACAATGACTTACGAAAAAGTTGTATTTGTCAATAAGAAGTAGATTTTAAGACAGTTCATACTTGGATGGGATGATCTCTAACTTTGAGGATAGCTAGGAAGTTTTAATTGAACCAGTTATATTTTGTTTTAATGGGACCATTAAAAATTATTTATTGACTGTCAGGGTGATTTAGTCTTCTAATGAGTATATTATTTACTTGTAAATGTATACTTTGTTGTTAGTAACCCAGATTCAATGACAAACTGGTAGAAAGAGAGATAAAATCAGAAAACCTACTCAGAAAAAACTTTCCACAACAGAATAAAGTATCCCTATCTAGAGAAATTTCTATGAGTCCAATAGTTAAAGAAAACAAGAAGCTCTGTGGACCAGGATACTAAGGGAGAATTCAGACTACAAAAGAAAGGCCACATAGGATTCAGATAAATACAAGACACCATATTTATATACATAGTTAGATAAATCTTTAAAGTGAAACTCTAATATTCTAGATGTGGGAACTCATATTTCATGTAGTTCAATTATTCACTTGAACTTCATTCAGTAGAAAGTATATATTCTACTTTTACCAGTGATTTAAAATTATTCTCTCCTTTCATAAAAGGAGATGTGCTTGGCTTGGCGCCTGTGGCTCAACAGGCTAAGGCGCCAGCCACATACACCTGAGCTGGCAGGCTCAAATCCAGCCCCAGGACCCGCCAAACAACAATGACGGCTGCAACCAAAAAATGGCCGGGCGTTGTGGCGGGCGCCTGTGATGCCATGGCCCTCTATCCAGGGTGACAGCTTGAGGCTATTTCTCAAAAAAAAAAAAAAAAAGGAGATGTGCTCATGCTCATGCAACTTTCTTTCTTTTTTTTTTTTGGAGACAGAGTCTCAAGCTATGGCCCTGGGTAGAGTGATGTGGTGTCACAGCTCACAGCAACCTCCAACTCTTGGGCTTAAGCAATTCTCTTGCCTCAGCCTCCCAAGTAACTGGGACTACGGGCACCTGCCACTACGCCTGGCTATTTTTTGTTGTTGTTGTTGTAGTTGTCATCATTGCTGTTGGTAGACCTTGGGATGGATTCGAACCCACCAGCTCCAGTGTATGTGGCTGGCGCCCTAGCCGCTTGAGCTACAGGCACTGAGCCAGCAACTTTCTATTTTGATGTCCCTTTCTAACTACTTCTAGCCCCATCCCATGTCCCACTTGCTGTCTCTGAGAAAACCCCATTCAGAAAGCACAAAAGCTCTTCTTTAAGTCAGATAGGTGATGGACCAACCTATGTAGAAATTTAGAAAAGGTACATTAAAATGTCAAATGTCATATAAAAATGAAACTTTGCTAAATTTGCTAACACGAATAATGTGTTTTAAAATTTGTAGTTAAGGAGCGGGGCCTGTGGCTCAGCGAGTAGGGTGCTGGCCCCATATACCGAGGGCTGCGGGTTCAAACCCGACCCCAGGCGAACTGCATCAAAAATTAGCCGGGCACTGTGGCAGGAGCCTGTAGTCCCAAGAGTTGGAGGTTGCTGTGAGCTGTGACTCCACAGCACTCTACTGAGGGCGACTCTGTCTCTACAAAAAAAAAAAAGAATAAAAATAAGAATGTCCGGCTCGGCGCCTGTGGCTCAACAGGCTAAGGCGCCAGCCACGTACACCTGAGCTGGCGGGTTTGAATCCAGCCTGGGCCTGCCAAACAACAATGACAGCTGCAACCAAAAAATGGCCAGGTGTAGCGGGCGCCTGTAGTCCCAGCTACTTGGGAGGCGGAGGCAAGAGACTCGCTTGAGCCCAGGAATTGGAGGTTGCTGTGAGCTGTGATGCGAAGGCACTCTATCCAGGGTGACAGCTTAAGGCTCAGTCTCAAAAAAAAAAAAAAAAGAATGTCCATTAGTAAAGATTTTTAAATGGTGGCATATATTCCTACATGTAAGTTACAAACAAGGGATAAAGTAGAGTACAAATCACACAAAGACGCAAAGCCAGGAACACAGAAACACAAATGGCCCAACTGTCAGATCAACTGGCTAAAGAAAGCTACCTGGGAATAGTTTTGTTTTGTTTTGTTTTGTTTTTTGAGATAAAGTCTCACTTTATCACCCTCAGTAGAGTGCAGTGGCATCACAGCTCACAGCAACCTCCAATTCCTGGGCTTAGGTGATTGTCTTACCTTAGCCTCTTGAGTAGCTGGGACTACAGGCACACAGCTATGTTTTGTTGCAGTTTGGCCTGGGCCAGGTTTGAAACTGCCACCCTCGGTATATGGTGTCAGCGCCCTGCCCACTGAGCCACAGGCACCACCCTTTTTTTTTTTTTTTGAGACAGAGTCTCAAGCTGTTATTCTGGGTAGAGTGCTGTGACATCACAGCTCACAGCAACCTCAAACTCTTTGTCTTAAATGATTCTTTTGCCTCAGCCTCCCGAGTAGCTGGAACTACAGGCGTCCCGCACAATGTCCAGCTATTTTTTGAGGGGGGGGAATTGTAGTTGTCATTGTCGTTTGGCAGGCCCAGGCTGGATTTGAACCTGCTAGCTTTGTATACGTGGCTGGCGCCTTAGCCGCTTGAGCTACAGGCGCTGAGTCCGGGAATAGATTTGTTAATAATCCCACAAAGCGGGTTCATGTTGTTCCCATACAGAAAGCCAATTACTGAGGCAACTAGGATTGAAAAGGAAGAAAAGATTTATTGCAGGGAGATGCATCTGCTGGGAGTGGGAGGGACAGTCTGCCTCAAATTTGCCTTCTAAACCAAAAAGTCTAGGCTTTTTTTTTCTGGAGGTGAAATGAATAATGTATGAGGGGAGTGAACATCATTGGGTTTTTGAGGTTGAGTGTGGGGCACATAAGCATAATGAGAATTCATGCTAGTACACCCATCCTGTGAACAAAAAATGGTGGATAAGTCCCTCGCAGGGCAGGGATTTTAGTATTATAATGAGCTAGGGGTTAATATTGGTTATTCTTGCAGCCTTGTGTGTAGGCTCAGTGTGTTCTTGGGCATCATCTGTGTTAGTGTACAGCTAATTTTGTCTTTTCTGGACAAACAGGTGATATAAAGCTCTTTAGTAATCTCATGACTGCAAGGAGGTTTTTACCATTCCTGGGAGAGAGACTCAAAAGGGAATGCATCAGTGCAACAGAAAGTTACTAAGTCCTTCTCAGCAAATCTTACTGGCCTGGGAACTTGAAACTTAAGAGAATTATAAAGTTATTTTTTAAAAAGTTGGGAGTGGAGATGAGACATAATTCTAGAGGTTCAATTGAAAGATTTATATGATGGATGTAAACTACACAGAAGAGAAAGCATAGTATTGTCTTGCACCGGGACTCAGAGGTTCACTTTCTGGCTGCCCAAGGACATCTGTGTACAACCTCAATTTCCCGTTGAAACAACCAGGGGTTAAACTAGATGACCTTAAAAGGGCCTTCCAACTCTCACATTCTTTTTTTTTTTTTTAATTATTTATTTATTTTATTATTATTATTTTTTTGAGACACAGTCTAACCATGTTGCCCTTGGTAGAGTTCCATGGTGTCACAGCTCACAGCAGCTTCAAACTCTTTGGGCTTAAGTGATTCTCTTGCCCAGGTAGCAAGAGACTTGAGCCTAACAAGTAGCTGGGATTACAGGTGCCCGCCACAGTGCCCGACTATTTTTTGGTTGTAGTTGTCATTTGGCAAACCTGGGCTGGATTCGAACCCACCAGCTCCAGTGTATGTGGCTGATGCCCTAGCTGATGAGCTACAGGTGCCGCGCCCCAACTCTCACATTCTAAAGGAGGGGAAAAACTGGCAGTAGCAGAAAGACCCATTAATAACAATATTCATTTGGCCCTTACTAAGTACAAATATACTAAGTACCTTATACTTACTGCATTCAGTCCTCAGAGCAATCATATGCCTTATGCACTATTATCGTCACCATATATGCTCACACATTAGGAAATTGAGAGGATGAGTAGTGCTGAAGTTACCCATTTAGTGTTGTCACATTCAGTACTTGAGCCAGGCAAAGCCTGCCATGCAAGCCACTGTATTCTGCTGTCCCTATACTGCAGGCCAGAGCAGTTGTGTGGCAGTGAATCATTAGAGGACTGGCATGGGGACAGACATGGGGTTGAGCATGATGTATTGATATAAGAACATAATTTGGCTCCAGTCTTTTTTTTTTTTTTTTGGGACAGAGCCTCTAGCTGTCACCCTGGGTAGAGTGCAGTGGCATCACAGCTCACAGCAACCTCCAACTCCTGGGCTCAAGCGATTCTCTTGCCTCCACCTCCCAAGTAGCTGGGACTACAGGTGCCCCCACAACGCCCCGCTATTTTTTGGTTGTTGCCATCATTGTTTGGCAGGCCTGGGCTGGATTTGAAACCGCCAGCTTGGGTGTATGTGTCTGGTGCCTTAGCCACTTAAGCCACAGGCACCGAGCTTGGCTCCAGTCTTTGTATCAGGACACAAGGTAAGGAAGAGAACAGCATTCTAGCATGGGAGGCTTGAAAAATGTTGGTCCCACTGACAAAACTAAGACAGAAGGCAGGTTGGAAAGGAAGTTAGGGCTGAGAATCACTTAAGCCCAAGTGGAGACCATTTATTTCAGAGTTACAAGATTATTAGTGTTATAATGCGCTTATAATATTGTAAGAGGACTGTGTACTATTTTAGAGGCCTAAAAACTATTGTTTGTTTTTTTTCCTTTGAGGAACCTTGGAAATAGCTAAAACAGGTGTTATACCTACTTTAATCAATACCTTTTTGATTCAAAGAGACTGAATGTGGCTGGGCACAGTAGCTCATACATGTCTGTAATCCTAGCACTCTGGAAGGCCGAAGTGGGTAGATTGCCTGAGCTCAGGAGTTCAAGACCAGCCTGAACCAGAGCGAGACCTCATCTCTAAAAAAAAAAAGCTGGGGGTGTTGTGGCAGGCACCTGTAGTCCCAGCTACTCAGGAGGGCTGAGGCAAGAGGATTGCATGAGCCCAAGAGTTGGAGGCTGCTGTGAGTTATGCCACGGCAGTCTATACAGGGTGGCGGAGTGAGACTGTCTCAAAAAGAAGAAAATAGGCTCGGCGCCTGTGGCTCAACGGGCTAAGGTGCCAGCCACGTACACCTGAGCTGGTGGGTTCGAATCCAGACTGGGTCCACCAAACAATGACGGCTGCAACCAAAAAATGACCGGGCGTTGTGGCGGGCGCCTGTAGTCCCAGCTACTTGGGAGGCAGAGGCAAGAGATTCGCTTGAGCCCAGGAGTTGGAGGTTGCTGTGAGCTGTGATGCCACTGCACTCTACCCAGGGTGACAGCTAGAGGCTCTGTCTCAAAAAAGAAAAAAAAAGGAGCGAGTGAGGAAACTGTGCTCCCATGAGCTGCTGTCGATCAAGTATAAGATTCCATTCTGATATCAAAATGCAGTATTCACACCTCTGTGAACACCTTCTAGAGAGACTGAACAAATGAGAAGCAGGTTTTCTTTGTGACTGCACCATAGTGATTGGGGAATTTCAATTTAAAGCTCATAGGAATGTGCTCGCCTCCTTTAGTGAGTATTTTCTTGCGATCTACAGAAGCACTTCTGAGAACAATGTCTTTCTTGATCAGTCAGGTGAAGGCTGATGGATTTCAGAAATTGTTGGAGTTTATATACACAGGAACTTTAAATCTTGATAGAGATAGCTAGTATTACTGGAAACATTGAATTGAGTCAACAGACTTGTCTTCTTACTCTGTGAGATTATAACACTCGGGAGAAATCAGAAGTCTCTGCAGATTTAGGTCAGGCAAATCCTAAACAAGGAGCTTTGGCAAAGAAGTCATCTCAAAGTAAAAAGAAAAAGCAACCATTCAACTCCCAGAAAGCAGGGCAGAATA
>CAUYON010140867.1:0-19263 GCA_963573935.1 Arctocebus calabarensis
GCTCAAGCAAGTCTCCTGCCTCTGCCTCCCAAGTAGCTGGGACTACAGGCCCCCGCCACAACGCCTGGCCATTTTTTGGTTGCAGCCACCATTGTTGTTTGGCGGGTCCAGGCTGGATTCGAACCCGCGAGCTCAGGTGTAAGTGGCTGGCACCTTAGCCCACTGAGCCACAGGCGCCGAGCCTGTGAATGTGTTCTTGTTCACTTTCGTTGTCCTCTCTGAGATATGAAACTCTACCATATCCCTATGGCTTCTGTCTTTGCAGACTGAAAAGGCCCAATTTGCCAGCCTTTCATTTTGAAGCAGTGAACAGAGTTGCGGCCCACCCTTCAAGGTGTAACTCTAAGCCCACCACCTCCGAGAAGTCTCTCCTGACAATTTCCTGCCCTTGATAAACTCCTTTTGTCTTGAAAACACTTGGGGGTCCTTATTCTTCTTTTTGTGTGAGTATAACTTATTCCTACAATGTAACCACTAGCTCCTGAGGGGTGGCTATGTGAGTCACATGGTGATGTCTAATAAATGCCCATAAGATTGTATCCTTTAGCATGAGTTTCAGGATGCATGGTAAATGCTTGAGTTTTGGAATTGGACAGGCCCAGGTTTGATTCCAGTTTTGTTACTATTAGTAATTGTGGGCTTTTTTTTTTGAGACAGACTCTCACTTTGTCACCCTGGATAGAGTGCCATGGTGTCATAGCTTATAGCAACCTCAAACTCGTGGGCTCAAGCTAATTTCCTGCCTCAGCCTCCCAAGTAGCTGGGACTATAGGCATCTGCCACAATGCCTGGCTGTTTTTAGAGACAAGGTCTCGCTCTGGCTCAGGCTGGTCTTGAGCCTGTCCACACGCTTTGGCCTCCCAGAGCCACTGAACCTAGCTATGGACATGTTTTAAAATCTGTTTATTGCCTCAGCTTTTTCATCTCTTAAAATTGGTGATGGTCTCAATTCAGGATTGTTGTGAAGACATGGATAGGGGTTGGGGATGATTTTGGGGGCTTCTCATTAGTGGGCCTTTGGACGTTCAGCAATGGTAAGAAAACGCCTGGGTGCAGTGCCTCTGTAGGGCAGGTGCCTTTGACGTGACCAGGACCTATGGTTGAGCAGCTCCCAGGTGATTCATGAACCTGTAGGCACTTTACAGTTACAAAGTATTTGACCTATTCTACCTCATTGGAACTGAAGAGAGATGTGTAAGCTGAAGAAGCTAAGCAGTTGGCCCAAGGTCACACAGTGAGCAAGTAGCGGAGCTTGTGGTGCTGAGACAAAGAAGGAGAGCAAAGGCCTAGATAGTGGCTGGCAGAGGGTGGAGTGTACAGGCTGTACAGAATGACACAGAAGAAAGCGGTGGTGCGCTGAGAAATGTTTAGCGGCCAGGAAAGGCTTAACAACTGCCTCTCCAGCAAAACATAAACTCTGATTTACAGTGTTTGCTGATTTCTATGGTGTGGATACTCCCACCATGGCTGATTTCAGGCTATCAGTATGATATCACTGAATGTGGAGCTGGGGAGAGACTGACTTTTATGAGGCCTGTTCTGGCCAGCTCAGCGCAGCACTGAGAGATTCGGGCAGCAACCTGCAGTTAGAAGCTGAAGGTCAGCAGATTGTCTTGCCTGTGGTCACACGGCCATTATATGGCAAAGAGGGGCTCCAGCCTAGACAGCTGACTCTAGAGCCCAAGCACTAACCATGACATCATCCTCCTACTTACGACGCTACCCTACTTACGAGGTGTGAGCTGCCTCGGTGGCGTCAGCTGTCAGGTTCCAGCCCATTCTCTTTGGCTCTGGTGCAGTCAGGATTCCACCAGGCTGTTTCTTGTCCTCAGTTGCGATGGTGAGACTGCTCTGATAGGCCCCTGGGGACCCTGCCCAAGTATGGTCAGGAGAACTGTAGGAGGAGGCTGGCCCAGAAAGGTCAGCTGAGACAGACGCAGCTCATGGGCCTAGACAGGGCACAGAAATGCCCAGGCCTGGAGCCTGTCCCCCCTAGATTGATTTTTTCATGGCCAGAAGCTGTATCTGGCACTAAACCCCAATACTAACAGCATATCTCTACTCCAATATATAATGTTAATGATAATTTATCAGAAAATCATTAACCATGCCTGTAATCCCAGCCACTTGGGAGGCTGAGGCAAGAGAATCACCTAAGCCCAAGAGCTGGAGGTTGTTGTGAGCTGTGATGCCACAGCACTCTACCGAGGGTGACAAAATGAGACTGTCTCAAAAAAAAAAAAAAAAGAAAGAAAAGAAAGAAAAGAAAAAAGAAAATCATTAACCATGAACATATGACCTGGATCCTTGAACAAAACATGTGGCTCTGTTTGGGGATGGAAGGAAATAAAGAAGACAGAGGGAAGGGGAGGGAAGGCAGGGGATTCTGGAGAGGGTTAGGTGGAGGTACTGAGGGTCCTGGTCATGGGAAAACATGAGACCCCAGGCTTGTATCTCAGCTCTGGTGCTGTGACTTGTAGCTGTGGGGAATGACTATATCACTAATAATAATAATCATCAAGATTATTGTGTGAGAGTAACTGTAATTATTTACCTATCTGTGGACTGTGCCTGGTATTAAAAGTAATGCTTATTCTGGTAGCATCTGTGGCTCAAAGGAGTAGGGCACTGGCCCCATATGCCAGAGGTGGCAGGTTCAAACCCTGCCCCAGCCAAAAACCACACACACACACACACACACACACACACACACACACAAGTAATGCTTATTCTCATCATAGAGGCTGATGGGGGTGGGGTGGAAAGGTGAGTACTGATGCACAGAGGGTGCAGTGGGTTTATTTGGCAGGAGCTCGGCCCCTCCCACATCTGACCATTTCCCGCTCCCCATTCAGGAGAATTGCTTTAGATGCTCACGACTATATGTGTACATGTGCCACTGTGTGCACACACCTGTGCACCTGTGCGCCCATTCATGTCCTTCTTCATGCATGTTTCTGTGTATGTGTGCCTCTGGGTGCATGCATGGATCTACTACCCTTCCTTATTCACATCTAGAGAGGGAGTTGGACAGAGCTCAAAGGGTAATGCAGAATCAGGAACCAAGTAGAAGAGGCCTCCCTCTTAAAACTCAGGCACGCTGGGCAATTCCATGACAGCATCTTCCTCTTTGACCACTAAGGCTGATGCATTTAAAAATGAAAATGAATTCAGCTTTGTCCCATTTTTTTTGAAACTCCTTCTGCACACAGTGGGAGCTTAATAAATACTTGATGATGATGATTCTGAACCTGGGAAGCCAGCAGATGTTTCCAGCTCTGACTCCCAGGCCCCATGGGGCAAATCAGGCAGGGAGCAACCATGCGGGGGGAGTCTTTGGTCTTCCCGCCAGATGCTTCCATGACTCTATGCTCTGCTGTTGGGGAAGGGACTGGGGCCTTGGTGTCACACATTCATCTTTGGAGAGGCCGACTCTTTCTCAACAGCTTCTTTTGACCCTTTCCCATCCACAATTTGAACATACTTATGGACAACCCCTTTCTCTTGAGCATTATGGTGGAGAAGCACCCTGGGAAACAGAGTAGGAGCTGTGGGGTCAGCTTGCCCCAAGCTCAAATCCTAGCAAGCTCAAATCCTTTAATTACATACAATCCAGGAGACACCTGGCAGGTTATTTTCTGTGCTTGAGTGTCTTCTTTCCTTCCTTTCTTCTTTTCTTCCTTCCTTCCTTCTTCCCTCCCTTCTTCCCCCTCTCTCTTTCTTCCTTCCTTCCCTCCTTCCTTCTTTCCTCCCTCCTTCCCTTTCCTTTCCTTCTTTTGTCCTTGTTCTTGTTCTTTTTTTACAGCTTTCATCTGTAAGAGGAGAATGATGACATCATTTTCCTAGGGTTGGTGTGCGGGCTACAAATAACAAGAAGCACCTACACTCACGTCGCAGGCACTCTAGTAGGTGAGTTTCAGGAGGAGTGGACCCTTCTGCTGCTGTGACCTTGACGTGCTGTTCGTCAACATCTGTGAGCATCAGTTTCAGATCAAAATGAGAACATAACGCCCACCTCCTTAGGCGGTGTTTGGAGAACGTATCTGGATAATACATACTAAACAACCTGTCGTGGACCTGGCCACTAATAGGTGTTCATCTTCCCGGCTCCCTGCCCCCTTGTCGTGGCGCACAGCTCCCCTCCTTAGGAGCCCCGCTGTTCCTCCTCCCATCGCCCATGTGAGCGCACATCCCTGATCGTCGTGGGCTTGTGGGATTTGGCCGCACCTGCCGGAGCAGAGACGGCAGCGCGCAGCCCCGCAGTGGCGGAGCGGGATCGACAACTCCCAGGCTCGCCGCGCGACTGGGGGCTGGGGACCGGGGAGGGCCAGGGTTCCTGGAGCCGAGAGAGGGAGGGTGGCCAGGGAGGCCCGGGGCCGGAGTGGCCAAGGACTGAGGGAGCCGGTGGGGGTCCCGGGGCCGAGAGTTGGGGGCGGCCGGGGGCGGCAGCCCTGCCCCGGGAGGAGCCTCTGCGGGGGCGGAGCCAGGAGGCGGCTGCGAGTGCGGTCGAGCCAATGGGGGCAGCGGCTGTTCGGTGGGCGGGGCTCACGGCCCGGCCGAGGCGGGAGGCGGCCAGCCGAGCTATTGAGCCGGGGAGGAGCGGAGCTGCGCGGCCCCGGGCACTCCCGGGGACGCTCCGGAGACAGAGTTCTCTGCCCTCCCTTCTGCACGCCCCCTCCTGCACCTCTTTGCTGCCCGGTACGATGCATTCTTGAGTGGCAGCATCGGGACTCCAGGCAGCCCCAGAGACCGAAGCAAGCCAAAGAGAGAGGACCGGAGCAGAGAGCTGCCGGGGAGCTGGACGCCGGGCTTTCCTTGAGGACGCCTCTGGAGCGCGGGTGGCTCTGGGGCGGGGGGTTGTGCTGCGGGGAGTACCGCCGGACCCCAGGATGGACACTTCTGGGCACTTCCATGACTCGGGGGTGGGGGACCTGGATGAAGACCCCAAGTGCCCCTGTCCATCCTCTGGGGATGAGCAGCAGCAGCCACCGCCGCCACCGGCGCCACCAGCAGCCCCCCAGCAGCCCCCGGGACCCTCGCTGCAGCCTCAGCCTCCGCAGCCCCAGCACCAGCCGCCGCATCCCCTGTCTCAGCTCACCCAGCTCCAGGGCCAGCCCGTGCACCCGGGCTTACTGCTGTCCTCGCCCACCGCTTTCAGGGCCCCCCCTTCCTCCAACTCTACCGCCATCCTCCACCCTTCCTCCAGGCAAGGCAGCCAGCTCAATCTCAATGACCACTTGCTTGGCCACTCTCCAAGTTCCACAGCCACAAGTGGGCCTGGTGGAGGTAGCCGGCACCGGCAGGCCAGCCCCCTGGTGCACCGGCGGGACAGCAACCCCTTCACAGAGATCGCCATGAGCTCTTGCAAGTACAGCGGCGGGGTCATGAAGCCCCTCAGCCGCCTCAGCGCCTCTCGAAGGAACCTCATAGAGGCCGAGCCCGAGGGCCAAGCCCTCCAGCTCTTCAACCCTGGCAACCCCCCGGAGATTGTCATCTCCTCCCGTGAGGACAACCATGCCCACCAGACCCTGCTGCACCACCCCAACGCCACCCACAACCACCAGCATGCCGGCACCGCCAGCAGCACCACCACCTTCCCCAAAGCCAACAAGCGGAAAAACCAAAACATTGGCTATAAGCTGGGACACAGGAGGGCCCTATTTGAAAAGAGAAAGCGGCTGAGTGACTATGCTCTGATTTTTGGGATGTTTGGAATTGTTGTTATGGTGATAGAGACCGAGCTCTCTTGGGGTTTGTACTCAAAGGTAGGGGCTGTGGTTTCTCTTTATACCTTGAACAAAAGGAATATGTAGATTGAGAGAGAGAGAATGAGATGGAGAGGGAGAGGGGCAGAGAGGTGGCGGTGGTGACAGGCATTTGCTTAGTTATGTTGAGCACTCCAACTTCCCATGGTTTTCCTCCTTGATCCCAGGAGAATTCATGCCTCCCTTCCATACATTGTGTCTAATTTGCAGTCTCTGGGTTAGGTAGGATTAAAGAATCCCCTCTGAGAAATCCCTCTTCCCCCTGGCTCACTGTACTAAAGCAGAGCCCAGCAGCTTAACGCACCAATTAATTACACTCTGCCTTGATGTGCTTGCCAGTTCCTGTGACTCCCCCTCACCTCCCCTCCCTGCTCCACTCCATTTTCCTGAGGATAAAAAAGAAATAAATGTCTGGATTGGGGGTGGGGATCCCGTGCCAGTGCCATTGCCCAAGTCCCTTCTCTCCTTGTCTTCTCCCTCCCTTCTCAAGTTTCCATTTCCCTCTTCTTAGAGAGACTCTGGCAAATAGAAAACCACCCGTGACCCGAGTCTCCTGAGGGCATCAGACTGGAAACATAGGTGGAGGAAATCAGTGGCCCTTTCCCTGGGGAATGAGGACCCAGAATAAACTGGCTTCTCCTTCATAAACATCTCCTGATAAAAATGGCTACAGGTGTTACCCGGGCAGAGCAGATGGGCACTGCCTTGGCACTGGTTGGGGGGAACACCTCTCCTTGGGATGGGATGACAGAGCTTCCTGGCGGTCCCTGGGTGCCTGCGCCCCCAGCTCAGCCACAGTTCTCCCCTCCCACCCCAACTCCTTCTTTTGGGATAAATAAAGATGAGGGTATGTGTGAGTGAGTGCCCAGATGGAGAGCAGCAGGCACCGGCCTCTGCTCCGGCCTCGGTCCAGCCCCAAGATGGAGGAGGGGGCTTCCCTCCCGCAGGGAACGGAGATTGAGAAAGGTGGGTTTCCTCTGATGCTTGCAGAGGGACCTCCTGCTGCGGGCTTGGAGATGGGGATCCTGGCTCTTCCCCATTATGCCCCTCACCCCAGTTTTTTTTGGGGGGGTATATGCATGTATGCATATGCCTTCTTGTTGCTTGGATTTCTCTATTTATTATCGTTTTGGGCAGGGGTAGCTGGACTGGCTGGCAGATAGCTGGGAGGGGTTCAGCTGTTGGAGGTTTCAAATAGAGCTTGTTTCAGGCAGGGCACAGCTGCTGTGAGACTGTCACATTCCTTGTTGAAATCCAGCCGCAAAAACCTAGGAGGTGCTGATCGGATTTCCCCCATTCCCAGCAGCTCTCTTTACCCAGGGTGGGCAGACGTGCCTGCCCTGGAAATGGGTGGGGCAGGCCTGTCAGACAACCCTAACAGCCAAAACCAGATTTCCAGGCAGAGGGTCCTCCAAGGACCTACCTGCTCTGAGGAAACTGCCCCAGTCGAGGGCAGCACCTGGAAGCAGCCTTAGTCTAAATAGCTCAATGATGAGCCCCTCTGTTAGCAGAAGCGAGTAGGGTTTCCCCTGGAGTCGCAGCTCACTTAGTCATCCCTGTAGTGAGCCTCTGCGTCTGCTCGCTGCCTTCTCAGAATTGCCTCTCCTGCTGGGCACTCCAGAGAGGGGCTGGCAGCTGCCCTGCTCACTGCCTTGGCTCTCTGTCACCCTCTGGGAGGACCAAGGTTCCTCACTGGGGAAACTGATGAAGGCTTCAGTGCTGGGGGGTGACGAGGGGCAATGCCAGTGCCTCCCTTTCAGTGACATGATGGCCAGGGTTCTTCCTGAGGCAGTGGCTATGCACAGATCCTAGTCTGGGGACTGTGCACGTTTGTTTGTCTTCGTGTGGTGAGAAGCTCATCACTGACAGGAAAGCTCATCCTCTTCTCTGCCTGGGGCAGGTGCCATCCCTGGTGGAGAACTCAGGAGCTGGGGCTTTCCCAGCGCTGAGGAAGGCAGACTTCGAGTGAATGAGGAGTGAGATCACCTAAGGTTGAGGCGTGTGGCTTCTGTCATTTCCATGTTGGTGACCCTCTAGCTGATGGCAGCACAGAGGGGGCAGCAGTTGAAAATGGTCTGCTTGCTTCACTGGTGAGGTGGCCACTTCTGGTGCACCTTGGAGCTGGCATTGTGATAAGAGAGCTTTTGTTGTGACATGCCTGTCTTCCCACCTGTCCTTCCATCTGTCTGTCTATGTTTTGAGTCGTTTTTGGGACAAGTATTTTCTGGGTGTCTCCTATGTGCCAGGTCCTGTGGACACAGCAGAGCCAAGATGGATATTCCTTTCTTTCCTGGAGGCAAATAGGACCATTAAAAAAAAAAAACAACTAGATAAAAATTGGAATCCCTGCTTTGCCACTTCCAGTTGTGTGATTTTTGGACAAGTCATGTAGGTTTTTTTCTTTTCTTTAAATACCAGAGATTGATACCAAAGGCCATATAGCTTTTGCCAGCCGGTTTTCCTGCTATTGGGTGGGGAGAAGTAACTTAGGTAAGTGTAAGGTACTCAATATAGTGCCTGCTCGATAACATGTGACTGTGTAATTGAAGATGATGATGATAAGAGGAAAAGAGATGTCTTTTTTCTCTTTTATCTATCTCTGATTCTAGAAATAGTTGGAGCCCTAGCAGATGGGGAACTACAACTTATCAATGAAGTGAAAAGCATCTTGAAGGGAAGAAGCTCTGGAGAAGGGACTGGGCCTGATGTCGCTCACCTTGAAACATGGATCTGGGGTGGGGATGTGCATATCAGGTTCCCAGTTTTACGGAGGAAATGGACTCGATCTGGGCGCAGCAAGAGGGTTTGGGTCCGAAGGAAGAGTTACTACCTAGGAGACCTTGGAAACATTCGCTGGACCCTGGGGAGCGATGGGTGGCACTCTCTTTTGCTGAAGAGCTTTGTGTGTCTAGTTGCTTTGCTGATCCATCCAGAGGCCGGTGGATGGACAGGATGACCTCAGGGACCCTAGTCAGATTGGGTAATTCTGCCCTGATGGTGGCAGTTCCCACTCAAATGCTCTTGGGAGGGAATACACTTTCCACCCCCAGAGTTAGGGCTGGGGCCTGCCTGCCCTCCCCTCCTCCCCAGGCTTGGACTTCATCACCCCCTCCCTGCCATCATGTTGGCGGCTGAGCTGGTGATTGAAGTGATTGAAGATTTACTAATCTTGTGCCTGAGCTGCTGCTTTCTTAACTCCCTGCCTTTTTTCCATGGCGTTGTGACCTTCCTGTTTACCTGGCTTTGGCTGGTATTTGTTACTGGGGAAGGAACTCACCAGAGAGGCCTGGGTCTCTTGAAAAGGAACAAACTTGTACCCTGAACATATTCAGAATTAATGCAGATGCAGGCAATGAAGAGGTTGAGCAAGGGGGACAGAACATCTTGGCTCCCACCCTTACGAAGGCATTGGTGGTGGGAGGAGGGAGGAACCTCTGCTGGAGGCATCATCCTGCAAAGGGGCAGGCAGCCCAGGGAAAAGGGGGGCTGCTTAACTGTGAGGCCAGGCCAGGCCACAGACCGACTGCAGAGATGCCTGAGGTGGCCCCAATAGGCTCGAAATGAGGGAGAAAAGAAGTCCAGAACTTTTTTCATTTTTTTTTTAAATGCAGATTTACCCTCTGAAGGCTCAGACACCATGACAAGGACTGGGTCCAGAGACCCTATAGAGAAATCCTAGCGACTTTGTCTGCCTTTCAAGGTCAGAGAAATGAGGGTCTGGGGAGTTGTTCTTGGAGTTCTGTGAGAGCTGGTTTGGGGCACACCCGGCCCTCAGGTATAGCCTGAGGTCACCTGCTGTGCTCTCTTCACTGGTGCTGAGAGTTAGGGCTCCGGGTCTGCCTGCACTCCCCTCCTCCCCAGGCTTGGACTTTATCACCCCCTCCCTGCCATCATGTTGGCAGCTGAGTTGGTGCCTCTGTCTAGCTGGCAAGTCACCAGTGGGCCTTGTTACTCAGGGACCCCAGGCATTGGGCTGTGGGTGGCTTCAGGGATGCTGGAAACACTGGTGCCCCAGGGTGGCTCAGACACACCTCTACCCCAGCCTTGAAACTGGCTGGAGTTTCACCTCCCAGGCTGAGCCTGTCCTCTGCTCTGCATGCCCAGCTCCTGCCTGACCCATTGACTTCCTGCTCCTCTGCTTCTCCCTGCCGACCCTGTGGGCCTTGTTGGGGGAATAACCCAGGCCACGGAAAGAGGTCACTGGGAAGGCACCTGCTGGTTACCCTGTCCACATCCATATTTTCTTACCTCTCATTATCTTCCTTCTTCAGATCACCTTCAGGCCACCTTGATAGTGCAGGCTTCTCTGCTTGCCCCAGGAAGCCTGTTCCCCTTGGTCATTAACCCTTCAAAGAGAATGGTATCCCTTATGCCAACATGCTGTCTGTCTCTTTGTTGACCTCAGAGAGGTCGGTGAGTCCACCTGCAGCCTCCAAGCCAAGTGACTGAGCGGCACCACTGGCCCTGCTTCTGCTCTTTGCCTCCTCTGTACTTGGCTAGGCAGCTGTCTGTGCACCTTGTGCTGAGACCCTGTATTGCCCTAGGACAGGCTGTCAGTGGTCGGCGAATATCCTGATGTTTTGGAGGAGGTGCACTGGTGCAGAGCACTGGTGTCAGTGGTTTCAAGCATAATGGGAAAGTAGGGATAGGACAGATCCCCTTTCTGTGGGACCCTCCCTCCCCCCGGACGACCTGTAGGACAGATTTGCAGAGGGCAGCAGAATGTGTATAAACAGTTTGGCTACAGGCAGGAACCTGAGAGCCAGCTGCCAAGGGCCTAAGACACACATTTTATCTTCACAAGTCACACTGAGTATGTCCCTGGGGGAGAGCAAGTGTTGCCCTTCTACCCCCACCCCTGGGAGTGGTGACTTTATTTATAATCATTGTGGACAGTCTGCAAATGAGTCAAACATTTGTAACCCACAGGGTGGACAGCTAACTTTTGGTAAGTACTTAGCCTTTGAGTGTCATCACACTATTTATAACTGTCCCGGGGGAGACTCCATGACACAACCGACTTCCCTGCTCCACAGGCAATGCTGCTGGGCACCTGGCATAATGGCTGGGCCTTTGCCTCCCTCACAGACTCATTAGAAAGCTATTTGATGGCCTTGTAGTTCTCTGATTGAGCTTTCAGGAAGGGAGATTTGTACGACCATAGTCAAAAGACCTGCTTTAAAATATACAAGGTAAAGAAAATCAAGATAAAAGGCAATTTGACTAACTTCTATAGTGAAGCTAAGGCCTGGATGGAAATACAGCTTCTGTTGCAGTTATTTGCAAAGCACATTTGGGGTGGAGAGTATGTTTGTGGGGTGAGAGCGGCTATATATTGATGAAATGCCATTGACTCAGCTTGGTGAGGCTGGCTGGCACCTTCATTTGTAGCTATTTTTCCTTCTCTTTCTTTTAGAATCCCAAAGGGAGAGTGAGAAAGAAAGCCCCCTATTCAAATAGTGAGAGTGGGGAATTTTGAGATTGTGCTGTTCTCAGGAGCCGTAGGGTGGAAAATTCTAGCACCTTTTCTTCTGGTGAGGAAGCTGGGAGGAGGCCATGGGCTTTTAGGTTCTTCCCACCCTGGCATTCCACCTGCAGAAGCTCAGCTGGGGTCTGTAGGGAGGCAGGGTAGGCACCACACTGCTCTGACTTTTTTTTTTTTTTTTTTGGCTGGGGCCGGGGTTGAGCCCGCCACCTCTGGTATATGGGGCTGGTGCCCTACTCCTTGAGCCACAGGCGCCACCCACACTGCTCTGTCCTTGTGCCCAGCTCTGTGTTAGGCCTGTGGACATTGCTGGGTGACAGAGAGGGAAGGCAAGGGTCGTGTGTGAGCACATGACTTATTTGCACCTGGGACCCTGGACATGGGTGGTAGTCAGGGCCCCATGGTCAGGAGCTGCTGCTGTTGTTGGTAGCACTGTAGGCAGAACCCAGGCCTGCTGGATTCTCAAGTCCACACCCTTTCCCTTACCTGCTGCTGCTGGATAAACTGCTTCTATTCTTTTTTCTTTTCTTTCTTTCTTTTTTTTTTTTTTAAGACAGAGTCTCACTTTGTCATCCTTGGTAGAATGCTGTGGCATCATAGCTCACAACAACCTCAAACTCCTGGGGTCAAGTAAATCCTCCTGCCTCAGCTTACCGAGTAGCTGAGAGTACAGCTGCCCACCACAACACTCAGCTATTTTTTATTTTTAGTGATGGGGCAGCGGGGTTCTTACTCTTTCTCAGCTGATCTCGAACTCCTGAGCTCAAGCAATCCACCCACCTTGGCCTCCCGGAGTGCTAGGATTACAGGCGGGAGCCACTGTGCCGGCCTGCTTCTATTCTTAAAAGACACAAATCAAGTTTATGGGACTGACACCCATGATGCAAAATGTTGGGATGGGGGGAATTTTACCCAGATTTGGGCAGGAAGGGCTTAATGGAGGGTGGAGAGGCCAGCACACAGAGACAACAGTGTTTGTGTTTGAGGGTGGGTAGGGCAAGGGTGGGCTCCTTGGGGTGGCCTGGGTTCAGGCCCTAGACACTCCTTGAGATGCCTCCATGCTGGGGTGATACCGCCCTCAGGTAGCTGGACAGGCTGTGGGGATAGGGTGGACACCTCAGAGAAAATGAGAGCTGAGCCCGTCATGGGGTCCTGCCGTAGCTCCAGCCCCCACCTCCATCCCAGGAGTCAGGAGGACCCCAGAGCTGGTCACACTTCCACGGGTCCTCCCACCTGTCGTGCTGTCTTACTCTTGGCTCCATCCTCCTCCCTGGCTACATGCTGGAGGGACACTGCACAGGCACTTTCTTGCCTGCTGGCTCTAGGACTCCTCACCACTGGGTGTGTTTGCAGCGGAGAAACCCAGTTGGCAGAGTTTTATGGCTCCCTATAAGCAGTCATGGGTTGAGTGACTTCCCGTCTCAGGAACAGACAGTTTCGGAAGGAGAGTTTGGCTGGTGTCCCTCTTCTGACCCGACCTCTAGGCTCTTCGGGGGACTGAGTGAGGGGACTCTAGAGGCTTTTCCACTCTTTTTCTAGAATTTCTCTTCTGAGTCCCATTTTCTCCTGCTGAGAAAAGTGCTGTTTGCTGGGGAGTTCTGAGCAGCTGCTTCTCCCTCCGGCTTCTGGCTGAGTGTGGGATCCTTGCTGAGGCCCGTCACCTCTCTGGGGCCCTGTTTCTCCAGCTGAGAAGTCGGACTCCCTTCCTGCTCCAGGCCTCTGTAACCTGCTTCCCGATCACGCTCCCTCGCAAAGATGAGCAAATCATCTTCAAACTCACATTTTTGTTGGGCATGAGGCATGTGCCCAGACAGCGTGGTACTATCTTGGAGCACCTAGGGGGGAGATGGTGACTCAGACTAGGGACACTGGGAACGCTCTCTGCAGGAGGTGGGACTGCCCCTGAGGAATTAGACGAGCCAGGCTGGGAGTCTGGCAAAGTGTATAAGGAGCAGGGCTGGGCATCCAGGGAGCTTGAGGTTCTGCTGTGGGTGCACACAGGGCTGGTGGGGAGGCAAGAAGGGCCTGTTGAATCCTGAGAGGTTCCAGGAGGGAGGGAGATGCCCATGTCAAGGGCTCAGTTCAGTGAATACTATTCCCTATTCCCTCCCTTGAGGTGGCCTTGAGTGACACAGGCAGCCTGATGTGACAGGGAGGGACCTGGGGTCTGGGTTCAGATGCTGACTTGGCAGTATGCCAGTGGTGGGTCCTCGGGGAGCTCACACCCTGGATCCTGTTAAGAGGGAACCACAGCCTCTGCCTGCTGCCAGCACCTGGCAGAGGCACCACTATCAACTGTGGCTTTTGTTAAAGTGGCTGTCAGGAGATGCCACTGGGGACTGAGCCTGGAGGGAAGGGCATGTGCGACACCCCTCCCCACTCTGCAGGCTGCCATGGAGAGGGTATCCTTGCTAGGACAGCACATGAGGAACGTGCCTTGGCTCCTGAGACAAGTGTCCTCACCTCAAGTGACATACTACTTAGTCTTGTTTCTGGGGGGGTCTCAGTGGGTGATTCTGTCTAAGTGAGAGGGAAGTAGCTGCCCTGGGGAGGCAGGGCTGTTGTGTTGGCCTGGGCTGGGCTTCTGGAGCTTTCTTAACCCACAGGGCCAGTTATTGTACACTCAGAATCAGCAGTCTGAGGCCTGGGCATAGCTAATTGGGTGTGGACATGCAAATTGGACAGGTGGAGGCAGTACAAAAATAAAACCATGGGGCCAGGCCAGAGGCTGAGAGGCCTGGAGAAAGGTCAGGACACATGATGACGCAGCAGAAAGGGCTGAGAGGTGGGGCTGCAGGGGGGGCCACCCAGGAGCCAGCCTGGGACAGACGGGGGTTCGGAGGGGTGGGGGGAGTCCCGCAGCTTGCCTGAGTGTCGTTAAGAGGACAAGACTGGAGGCAGGGTGCTTCCTAGAGTTCAAAATGTTCTTTCTGTCTTTTTCACCCCTTGGAGGGCCAGGGCTGCAGCAGTTGGTGATGGTCCCAGCAGGTGCCAAGGGGCACTGGGGCAGCTGGGCACAGGAGGGACCTGCTGGGGACCATGGAGGGCCTTGCATGGAAACTGTTTTTTTCTTCTCACAAGGCCTGGTTGCAGGGTAACTGGAGTTGTATTCTGAGCAAAGCCTTGGTGATACTAAATGAACAACATGCAAATGATGTGTGAAATAATATGCAAATTGGCATCTGTTATTTTTGAGTCGGCTGGCAGGGCATTTTTCTTAAAGGACAGGAGTGGTGCTTCATGTCAAATGAACAGGGAAGTTGCTTGAAGGATGCAGCTCACTGGGCTGACCGGGCTGGTGCTGCCCCAGGGAGCTCACGGGTGCCCTCCTGCCTGAGTCTGCAGAGATGGCTGTTGGTGTTCAGCTCTGGGCTAAAGACAGAGAAGCCCATAAAGGCAGGTGCCTTGCCCAGGGCCACCGGCAAGGAGGCCTTCTGAGCTCCCCTCCTTACCGACCAGGAGGTGCTTTGAGCTGAAGAGAGCCCTGTGGGTGCTCATTCTGACCCCCACTGCTGCTTTATCTTCAGGGCTGTGACTCAAGCTCTCTGAGCCTCAGTTTCCACATTTGTAGATGGGGATAATGGCATTCACTTCCCTGGAGAGAAAGATTTCAAAATGGCTGGTGAGTAGCTGCCCCCAAGTGGCAGCCCCCTTGCCCTATGGCTGAGTAAGCCCCACCAGCAGGGTCCTTCTGATTTTAATATATTGGGGGTTAGCTATTTTCTGTCTTTTCCAATTTCCAGCAGGAAAGATGTTGGCTCCTAGGATAGCTCTCATGTGGGAGGGCACCTTCTACCATGGTGAGGGCTCAGGGTAGGCATGTCGCTTGAGGTGGGCCACTGCCTTTGCAGGGAGCCAGAGCTGCATGGCCTTGAAGGGAGACCTAGGGTCCTCCTGGGAGCAGCGGGTGGCTTGGGTGGCACTACACTTGTCCTGAATGGCCAAGACCCATGGACCAGCGGGTGGACTTGGGCCCTACAGAGGGCTCCCACCCCTGTGAGAAGGTCAGGGCAGGGACTATCTTCTTCTTTAGAGGACCCTACCTCTCTTGGAAGTCATATGGCTTTTCCAAGACCACTCATTGTGGTAAATGGCAGCGGTGTGGCTGGAATGCAGCAGTCCTGTGCTTTAGTCCTTTCTCTCTTTCTCTTTCTCCTGACTCTGTTCCCTAAACATATCCTGACTGTGTGGCAGACCCTGCTCTGGGTCCCAGGAGTGCACGGGGTCTATGTCCTCAGAGGCCCAAGGGCATCTCTCCTTAACCAGGAGAGATTTTTCCCCCTTCTTCTTGGAGGAGCAAGGCTTTCCCCACAAACCTGGGTTTAGTTCTTGGTTGTTTAGCTGTACGGCTTACAGCAGTGACCTCCTCATCAGAAGGTGGGATTACAACTCTGCTGAGGATGGAGGTGGTGGAGTCAATGTGGGGCAGGGCTAGCACCAGGGCTCTTCTCTGGGCTGGTCGGTGGTGGGCTTTGCCTTGGTTGTTTCTTCCAAGAGCCTAGTGGCCTCGGAATCACACAAGTTCCTTCACAGCTGGGCCTGTGGTTTCCACCCCTCCTGCTCTGGGCCAGACTTGGTGTGTGGTTTTGCCAGACACTTGTCCCTGCTCCTGAGGAGTGATGGTGAGGAACCAGGTGGGAGGGCATTTTGGCAGAAGCTACCACGTTGTGTCCACATTGTGCCAGTGCTGGGAAGCTCCCTAAGGAATGAATGCAGCCGGTCTAAGCTGGGAGCACGACTGGGACAGGGGTGTGTCATAAGGGTTTCCTTGTGGGCAGATGGGACCATATATAATGCTTCTGTCCACAGCAGCCCAAGAGAAGGCACTGCTCCTGTAAAATGGAAACTTCTTTTTCCTTCCATAAAAATGATTAGAAAACAACACCAGGAGTAAAGAGGGGACAGATGGGGGAGGTGAAGAGAACAAATTTTTAGTAAGGTCCCGCTCTATGTTTTTACACGCCTCATCTCACATGACCCTCACAACCACCCCATGAGGTGGATGTGATTGCCCCCATTTTACAGATGACAGCCCTGAGGCTCAGAGAGGTTAGGTGATTTGCCTGGGTGGACTCAGGATTTGAACCCAGGGGAGTGTCTCTGAGGCCCTGTCTTGCACAGCCTCCAGGGCGGGGCTCACTCAGCTCTCCCAGAGAACTTAGCCCTGCCGGCTGCCCCGCCAGGACGCCCACCTGGAGCAGGCTCAGTGCTGTGGAGAGGAGGTTGGGTGAGGTGACACTGTTGGTCTACTCAGAGTTTGTTGAACCCAGGAGCTGGGTGCCCTTGGGTCACCCACAGCATAGGCACTGTGGTTTCCTGGCTATGCAGCTTCATTGAGAAAACTGGCCTCTGTGGGTCCCAGTCCGCAGATGTGTGCATGGGGATGGTGGCACTTTCTCCCCCTAGGGGCCCTTGGGCATTCTGATTGACACAGAGGTCCACACACTGAACAGACTCAGCGCTCACAGGCTGCTGGGCGAGCTAGGCTTTGAGACAGAATCACAGGCATGATGTAAGTTTTAAAGGAGATAAAACCACATACAGATGTGGCCTGGATTTGACCCATAAGCCTGAGACTGGGTGCTCTAGGACTCCTTCCTGTGCCCTGCCCTATTATCTGGAGGCCCAGCTTACCTTCCCCTTCCCTCTTCCTAGGGTCTGTCTCCCAGGCCGCCCCTGCTTCTTATGTGGTGGTGGAAAGATGGGCCTACTAGCCTGGAGGTGGGGACAGAGCTGACCCCTGTGCTGGCCCTGTCCCTCACTGGTTGTATGGCTTTGGTGTGCAGTCTCCTTGGGGGCTGGTGGTCTCCGACTGCTGGGACTGCTGGGGGCTCAGTGAGACACTGCTGTCTGAAGAGTGTGGGGCACGGCTTTTGGCCCACGTTGAGTGCTCGGTGAGGTCAGCTGGGTTTGTGTGCGAAGGGATAGCCCTGGGCCAGGCACAGAGAAACTTGGTGTTTGGGCTTCTGTTTCGCCATCTGGACAATGTGAGAAGTGGGCTTGTGAAGAATAATCCCTCTGCTGGCTGTGCTTAGAGAATTGTAAGGATGGATGGCCTTAGGGGTTGAGCCCAAAGGATGCTGGCCTGCTCCTGGGGGAAGCGAGCTGCTCCTCAGCGGGCCGGGTTGGAGGGTGGTTTGGAGACTTTGTCCTCCTGTCCAACAAGTGAAAACCTGTGAAGGCATAGTGGCTAAGTGATTTTCTCACTGTCACAGCTAAGAGGCCCTTTGACCAGCTCCCTCCTGCAGGCAGCCCTTGGCCTGAGGCTTGTTTGTCTCCAGAACCCTCCCAGCAGCAGGGATTTAATTACTGTAATGTAAGTAGCCACTGCTTAAGGCCTTCTGGCTTAGGGGAAACAGATTTTGTCTTCTCTGGGAGAATGAAAGTCAATAGAAAGGAAAGAAATGTACCTTCCTGTAGAGTATCTGAGGCTGTTGGGATAACGAGGAATTTTGGAGACATTGTGGAGGGAGACATTTGGAGGGAGACATTGTGTCTCCTTCCAGGACCCTTGGAACTTCCTTTGCCTTCATAGGATGACTCAGCTAGGCTGCCTCTATTACCCCTATGATCTTGCTAACAGAATGGCCAGTCAATGGCCATATGTCAAGCACCTACTATGTGCTAGGCACTCAAAACTTCCTGCTAAGTAGGGAGCCCAGGCAGAGAAATAGATACCCTTTTTTTTTTTTTTTTCTTGAGACAGTCTCACTGTGTTGCCCTCGGTAGAGTGTGGTAGAGTCACAACTCACAGCAAGCTCAAACTCTGCCCTCGGTAGAGTGCAGTAGTGTCACAGCTCACAGCAACCTCAAACTCTTGGGCTTACGTGATTCTCTTGCCTCAGACTCCCAAGTAGCTGGGACTACAGGCCCGCCACAACACCTGGCTATTTTTTGGTTGTAGTTGTCATTGTTGTTTGGCAGGCCCAGCCTGGATTTGAACCCGCCAGCCTCGGTGTATGTGGCTGGTACCCTAGCCGCTGAGCTACAGGTGTCCAGCAAAAATAGATACTTTTATTCATTCAACAAGTAGTTATTGAATGCCTATCTTGTGCCACTCCATCGTTCTAGGCTCCACGGGTATAGGGGATGCATTGCTTAGCCGCATTCTTGCTATATGAGCATTGCAGAGAGTGCCCGCACGAACCTGGGTAGTGTGTCCAGCTACCCCCCAGGCTGCGTGGTGCACACCCCTGCACAGCATTTACCATGCTGAATACTGTAGGCAGTTATGACACAATGGCAAGTATTCGTGTTTCTAAAGAAATCTGAACATAGAAAATGTACAGTAAAAATGTAGTGTAATAGATAAAAAATGTTACGCTTGTACAGGGCCCTTACCATGAATGGAACTTGCAGGCAGGGTAGTTGCTCTGGGTGAGTCAGTGAGTATGAACACTTAGGGCACTACCTTGTGTTACCGTAGATTTTAGCAGTAGTACATTTAGGCTACACTAAATTTATGAAAAATTTTTTCTTTAATTATAAATTAACCTTAGCTTACTATAATTTTTTTTGCTTTATAAAGCTTTAGACTCTACTAATAATATAACACAAGCATATTGTACAGTTGTACAAACATATTTTCTTTGTATTTTTATTTTATATGCTTTTTTACATTTTTAAAATATTAATTTTTTTTTTAACTTTTAAATCTTTATTGTTAAAAACTAAAACACAAATGTACACATTAGCTTAGGCCTACACGGGGTCAGGTACATCATCAAGATGTCACTAGGTGAAAGGAATTTTTTTTAAATTTTTATTATTAAATCATAGCTGTGTACATTAGGGCAATCAAGGGGTACAATGTGCTGGTTTCATATACAATCTGAACTATTTTCATCAAACAGCTTAACATAGCCTTCATGGCATTTTCTTAGTTATTGTATGAAGACATTTGTATTCTGCATTTAGTAAGGTTCGCCTGTATCTTTCTAAGATGTACTGTAGGTGTGGCCCCACCAATTACCCTCCCTCCACCCCAACCTTACCCCTCCCTTGCCCCTTGGT
>CAUYON010140868.1:0-10059 GCA_963573935.1 Arctocebus calabarensis
AGCATCTGTGAAATTTAAACAAGAACAAAATGCTATAAAGAAATATTAAGAGAATAAAAAGCTATTAAAAATGTAAAATATGCCACAGCAAATAGACAATCTACAATGGGAAAGGATATTTGCATATTTTGAATCAGACAATAGCTTGATAACTAGGATCTATAGAGAACTCAAATTAATCCACATGAAAAAAGCCAACAATCCCATATATCAATGGACAAGAGAGATGAATAGAACCTTTTCTAAGAAAACAGATGAATGGTTAGCAAACTTATGAAAAAATGCTCATCATCCCTAATTACTAGAGAAATAGAAATCAAAACCACCCTGAGATGTCATCTAACTCTAGCAAGAATGGTCCACATCATAAAATCTCACAACTGAAGATGTTGGCATGGATATGGAGAGAAAGGAACACTTTTACATTACTGGTGGGACTACAAACTAATACAACCTTTTTGGAATGAAGTACAGAGAAACCTCAAATAACTCAAGTTAGACCTCCCATTTGATCCTGCAATTGTGGATACTTGCACTAGACTGTTTATCGCAGCTCAATTTACAATCACCAACATGTGGAGATAGCCTAAATGCCCCCCAACCCAGGAATGGATTAACAAGCTGTGGTATATAAACACAATGGAATACTATGCAGCCATTAATAAAAGATGGAGACTTAATATCCTTTGTATTAACATTGATGGAAGTGGAACACATTATTTTTAGTAAAGCATCACAAGAATGGAGAAGCATAAAAAAAAAAAAAGAATGGAGAAGCATGAATCCTATGTACTCAGTTTTGATATGAGGATAATTAATGTCCTAGTGCACAGTGCAGGGTGAGGGAAGGGGAGTGCAGAGAGAGGGAAGGAGGAAGAGGCATGGGGTCTTGGTGTGTGATGCACCTTTTGGGGGCAAGATACAATTGTAAGAGACTTTACCTAACAAATGCAATCAGTGTAACCAGGTTTCTTGTACCCTCAATGAATCTCCAATAATAAAAGTTAAATAAATAAATAAAAATCATGTTAGAGAAAAAAGGAAAAAATGGATGTACAAACTACTGTATAATCCTAAATAGAAAATATAAGCAATATTCTAATTATTCATCTCTCACAAAAACATAATGCTAACTGAGGAAAATGATAGAGTATAAAATCTTTTGTGTACTATTCAAGTACACACCCATAAGAAATGCTGTCTTTAAAGGACAAGTACAAAGCGTGTATGGAAAGGATACATCAAATACAAGATAATGAGTGTCTAAGGTTTGGGGAGGGGAATGGGATAGATATTAGTGATAAATTAGACAAAGATTAATGAGGCAGTAGGTAAATAATTATGTCCACTAATATAGGACTATAAGAAATCATAGCTATCCAATTCTTTTAAGATTCCATGTCCAGAAAAGAAAAAGATTCAAAGAAATTATATATGCAAAACACAGTGCTTAGTATATCAAAACCACTAAATTGTCATTTGTTTCATACTTTTGCTTTCAAACTTTGGTGAAATACAATTCTTACCTGCAGGTTTCTCGGTTTCTTAAAAGTTATAATTTTTTCCATAGTATACATGTTACACTGAGGCTGTAAACCAGTGTAAATAGAAAATATGGTAAACTCAGAAACATGATTGCTGTAGTACAATGTTATTTTTAATATCTGAATAATAACCATATGGTCAAATTGATACATCTTCTTGGAATCCAAAGTTTATTTCTGACATTAATCAAAATTCTTCTAGCTCACAGAAACTCCAACTTTCCCTGGAGCTTCCTGAGAAGGTAAAGACAAACATCTGTTTCTGAGAGTCAAATGAGATTCAGGTAAATACCTTCAGCTCTTAGAGAGTGTGAATTGGTTTCAATTCCATTGAAGCCTTTTTGATGTGGTAATCACAGCTTGCCAGCTTCTGGTTTCATAAGCTTCCTTCATCAGGATCCTCTTTCTAGGGCTTGTTAGTGAGCTGAATAAGGGAAGTTTGTTTTGTAAGCATTTGTAAGTTTTTGTAAGCATTTGTAAGCATTTGTAAGTTTGTTGGGCCAGTGATGGGGAGAAAACACTGCCTTGTATCCCTTCTGAATTTCTATCTAAACACATTTGCTTTTAGTTTCAATGAAGAATCTCTAAGTTATCAATTGCAGAAACTGTACAGAGACAATTCCCATAGACTAAAAGCATTCTCTCTGATATTTAAAAAACATTATCATTCTTCTTAGTAAAATATCACAAAATGGGAAAACAAGTATCTAATGTATTCAATATTAATATGAAACCAATATATAAACAATTACATGCCCACATGAAAGGAAAACACAAGTGTAGTCTAGTGATTTGGGAGGGGAGTGGAGGGAGGTGAAGAAGGGTGGTTGGTGGGAGCTCACTGGATGTGCACAATGTGACGTGATCAGCATGCCCCAGGTGAAGGGCTCAACTACAACTTGAAATCTTGAAATTTCCCTTAGAAATGAAAACAATATAACCTAAAGATGGGTACCCTCATATTATTCTGAAATTTAAAAAGTTAATGCTGTGCATTGATGTGTATCCTGTACATTTCATATTTTTACATTCATACAAGACAGGCTATGTCCCAGTAATATAATATGTAGAATTCTAAAATTTTACCTATTAGACAGTATAGGCACTGTTTTTGTTAAACACATGATTAAAGCAAAGTCAATTGCTGATGATTACACGATTATATAGCATATCTCTAAGACCTCTCATCCAAACTCCAGTAATTTCCTTTTCTTCTTTTCCTTTTTGTTTGTTTGTTTGTTTGTATTGTGTGTGTGTAAAATAAAGGCATTTCAAACATAGTGTTAGGTTTGGGGGTTAAGAAAGGCAAACGGAATATAATACTTGATTGAACAGAACATGATGCTTAAGTTACATCATCAGTAGCCGAAGATACATATAAATATCCACATAGAACAGTTATTGTTGTTTGGAGGAATATCTCCCTTTTATCACTGGCTTAACTGCTGTGCAGACCAGCTGTCCTAGGAACTATTTCCCCTTGGTGATAAAAGAGGAACATAAAAATATTCCTGTCTCCACTAATTTAAAAAATTTATTGAATGCCTCATATTTCAGACACTATGCTTGACATTTGAAGGATTATTAATGAAAGAAGCAAATGAATTTGTCTCTTTAAATGTCTGCCTATAACTCTAAGGGACTTTGATATGGAAAAGATTAGTTTCAACGTGGAAACAAAAAGTTTTGGTACATTTTTATTAACTGGAAAAAAATAACAACCAACGCTGACAACACGTACACAAAAAAATGCACGTTGGCAATAATTCCTGGGGAGAAGGCCTGACCATGACTGTGCAAGCCTTTAGCTGATTGGTGCTGAATTTCAATGCTTTCTTTTTCTCACAATTTTTGTGTCAAAGTAATCATAAGAAAGTGTCAGTGCTTTAGTACTGAACTAGTATGCATTTTTGTATTTGGCATCTAGTCTTTACTTTTAGATGAAAAGTTTATAATTTTCTACATGAATAGAAACCTCTTTCCATTTCAACATTGCGTATATGACATTTTGTGTGGAATGGGTAAACAATGATAGTCCTGTTAGGACAGTAACCAAGAGAGGGGGGTGGGTGCACATATAATGTAATGGTTCTAGGTGACAATTCTCATTGCAACAAGGTGTCCAATGTGAGGGAAAGGAATCAGTTGAACTTGGAAGATAATCAGCTTGTATCATCTTCCTTTCTTTAATCTTCCATATTTACTCCAGGGTCAGGAGTTGATAGAACACAGGAAAGGCCCAGCGCAGTGGCACACTCCTGTAATCCTAGCACTCTGGGAGGTGGAGGTGGGTGGATTGTTTAAGCTAATGAGTTCGAGAGCAGCTTGAGCAAAAGCAAGACTCCATCTCTTCTAACAATAGAAAAACTGAGGCAAGAGGATTGCTTGAGCCTAAGGTGAAGGTTGCTGTGAGCTGTGATGCCACTGCACTCTACCCAAGGCAGCAGCCTGAGACTCTGTCTCAAAAAAAGTAGATGTATAACATGGTGCTTGAATTTGAAAAAGAGGTAAAATAGGGGCAGTGCCTGTGGCTCAGTGAGTGAGGGTGCTGACCCCATATACGGAGGGTGGCGGTTCAAACCTGGCCCAGACAACTGCAAAAAACATAAACAATAGCCAGAGAATTGCCTAAGCCCAAGAGCTGAGGTTGCTGTGAGCTGTGACACCATGGCACTCTACTGAGGGTGACAAAGTGAGACTCTCTCTCTCTCTAAAAAAAGAAAGAGGTAAAATAAAGTTATTAGGCATTTTTTTGGCAGACATTAGATTAAGATGATTAAGAACTCCCAAATCATGAAAGTTAACCAACTTTGAAAAGGGTGCCAAGAAAATATAATAGGGAAAGGACAGTCTCTTCAATAAATGGAGTTGGGAAAACAGGATATCCATATGCAGAAGAATAAAACTAATTCCCACCTTTCACTATTCAAATATCAATTCAAAATAGATCAAAGACCTAAACACAAGATCCAAAGTGATAAAACTACTAGGAGAAAACATAAAACATATCAAGACATTTGTTTAGGAAAATTTTTATGAATGAGACCTCAAAAGCAAGGCAACAAAAGCAAAAATAAGCAAATGAGATTATATCAAACTAAAAAATTTCTGCACAGCAAAGGAAATAATCAACAAAGTGAAGAGACAACCTACAGAATAGGAGAAAATATGTGCAAATTATTCAATTCTATATAGGATTGATATCCAGAATATATAGGTAACTCAACCACCTCAATAGCAAAAACAAACAAACAAAAAGTTACCAAAAACAAACAAATAAAAAAAATAACCACCAAGCCATCTGATTTAAAAAATGAGCGTAAGATTTTAATGGACATTTCTCAAAAGAATATATATGAATAGGCAATAAATATATAAAAATGTTCAACATCAACTAATCATCAGGGAACTATGAATCAAAAAGACCATGAGTTTCATCTTACACCAGGGAAGATGGCTTATTATTAAGACAAAAAATAAAAAATGCTGGTAAGAATGTGGAGGGAGAGAAACTCTTATCCACTGTTTGAGGGAAGGGAAACTAGTACAGATGCTGTGGCACTTAAAGTGGAGTTTCCTCATAAACATACAAATAGAACTGCCACGTCATCCAGCAATCCCACACCCATGTGAACGTATCCAGAGGAAAGGAAATCAGTATATTGAAGAGATATCTGCACCCCCATCTCTATTGCAGGATCTATTCAAAATAGCCAAGATGCAGAATCAACCTAGGTGTTCAACAGCAGATGAATGGATAAAGAAAATGTGGCATATATACACCATGGAATGCCATTCAGCCATTAAAAAAAGTGAATCATCATTTGTGGCAACATGAATACAACTGGAGGACATTATGTTAAATGAAATAATCCAGGAACAGAAAGTTAAACACTGTGTGTTCTCCCTCATCTGTGAAAGCTAAAAAAATGTTGATCTCAAGGAAGTCAAGTAACGGAGGATGCTAGAGTGTCAGCAGTGTAGGGGATAGAGTTGTTGAAGGGTGCAAGATTGCACATGGATAAGAGTAATAAATTCTGGGATTATACCCTACTGTAGCATGATATAGCTAATAGTAATCTATTACACCTTTTCAAATAGGTAGAAGGAAAATACTGACTGTTCTCAAATGATAAGTGTTTGACATGATCAGATACTGATTACCCTGGTATGATCACTGTATGTTATATGTGTCAAAACATCATTATGTACCCATAAATATCTACAATTGTTAGGTCAGTTTAAAACATTTTTAAAAAATAGAATTGCAAAGAAATAACACCCCCCCCCACAGTGACCCTGCATAATATTCAGTGGAGGGAATGCAACATGAACAAATTGAGAAACCAAAAAATAATCAGCAAAACCACAAAGAAGACTGCAAATGGGATTAAGATTGAGACTGTGCTTCTAAAGGTTCACAATATTTACTGAGAAAAGAAAGTATACATAACTGCATGCCCTAATTTGGAGAAAAGGGTAGTAATTTTCATTCATTCAATAGAGGATATTCACTAAATAATTCATCAGGAAAACAATTGATCCAAGATAACTGATTATGAGCCTACAAGAATCTCTCTCTCTGTTTTTGCCCAAATAGTAGAAATAATTGTTCTGAGTCTGAAAGAGAGGATGGGATATTGTTTTGTTTTGAGACAAGCAATGGTAATACACTGTTTCTTTAGTCATCTTATTCCTCAGATGTTACCTGTCATCTCAACTCTCCTTATTATCTTGGCTTTTATCCCTTTTTTTCTCTACAATTGCATCTCACCACCTGAATTGTTTTCTTTCACATTCAGTATGATTCAGGATTCCAGTCAAAGATCCACCTCAAAATTCTCTGCTTCACAAAACATATACAAACAAAACCACATTTTATAAGAAACAAACTGAAAGCCAAGTAATATAGAACATTTCTGCATCAGGATGCAAGAAAAGGTGCCAGAAAAATAGATGCAAAATAGGAAGGGTTGCCAAAACAACGTGAAACATACTACAGTTTAAGGTTATAAAATAGAAAATGACCAGGAGCATGATTTATGATAAGGTATGGAAAATAAATGTACTGTCGACACAATACAGCAAATGTACAGCAAAATCATCATAAATGAAAAGAAAATATCAGAAACAGTAATTTGTATGAGTGACTTTAATGTATTTCTATTAAAGTTAGATCTGTTAAAGCAAAATATATGCATACATACATAATAAACAAATAAATAATGATAAGGTCTTCTATTTCTAGTGATATGATTGATTGGATTATACAGTTTTTTTCCCCCACCCTTGTTTGTGGTTTTATTTTCTATGGTTGTAGATTTTTCTGATGTTCAATCATGGTATGAAAATATTAAATGAAAAATCCAGATATAAGAATTTGTAAGTTTTAAATTGCACACTGTACTGTCATGGCGTGATGGAGTCCTGAGTCGTCTTCATCAGCCCACCCAGGACATAAATCTTCCTCGTCTATTCCATATATTCTGGCTCCAGTTAGTCACTTAGTGGCCATTTTGGTTATCAGAGAAACATACATAGTAATATGTACAGATGGCCCCTGACTTAAGATGGTTCATCTCACTGTTTTTCGACTACATAACAGATATATTGGGACATAATTGAAGGCATTTTTTGATTTACATTTTTAACTTATGATGGTTTATCAATATGTAACCTCATCTCAAGAGAAGGAACTTCTTTCTGTACAGGACTCAATACCATCCATGGTTTCAGGCATCCACTGGGGGGTCCTTCAATGCTGAAAATGCTGGAAAAACTATAAAATATTCTTGCAAATGAATAGTAGATTGGAAAAAAAGGAACAGAAAACTCTAGAGGCTAAAAACAAAGAGAAAGCTGAAGACCAGACTAGTAGAAAAGTGACCGTCTGTTCCGTAAGCATTCACTAATCTCGGGTAAAAAAAGGCCTGTGTTTTGATGCCCACATGGAACCAAGAAATAAAGCATTAGATTTAGGACCGATTGGTCCTTTGTGGCTGGGACCCCCAAAGAGTCACACAATAAAAGGGTATCTGAAGAAAAGAGTGACCAACAGAAATGGGAGCCTAAAAGAAAACTTATTTACCTCAACATGAAACAGGTGTGGGGATAAATGTCTTTTTCTGAGAGTTTGTAGCTACCTTTTTATCATCACAAGGATTAAAATAAAAACTTACATTATTTACATTGGCTATAATATCAGAAGATGAGAAATTAACACTAAGTGATCACAATAACACATTCGGGTGCACTGAATGAGACAAACTAAGGAAACAAAACACAGAATTAGTAAACATCTGAGGACGTCAGCATAAGTGTTAGCAGAAACAAAACAGCAGAATATGAAGAATTCAAGCTAATAGAGTTTCAGTCTCAAAGACAAAAACTGGGCAATAAAAATATAATATGGGTCATATATTTAATTTTAAATTAGTTTGTGTCTGTATTAAAATAGTAAAATTAAAACATTAAAAATAGATTAAAATTAACTCCAAGGTGAAGTCTATGATTATTTTAACATATAATCTGGAAAAGTAGTCATTAGATATCATTTTCCTTTTTTTCTCATACTAAGTATTTGTAATCAGTGTGCATCTTACCTTTATAGTACATTTCAATTTACACTATTCCTATTTCAAATGCTGACTAGCTTGAACGTGGCTAATGGCTATCCTATTAAACAGAGCCATGTAGACTATTAGCGTTGTTAAGATTATTAAATTAAAGGATAAAAGAGAAGAGAAAAACAAATAGAACTATACAACTTTAACATTACAAATATATTAATCAACTTTAAATCTCAGAAGCTGGGAAAAACAACAGATTAGACACTGCGTAAAAGAGAACGATGAAGTAGAAGTGTGTTTTGCAGAAATTACTCATATTATAGAAAGCAGAGAAAAAGAAAGAAAAAGTGGCAAAGAGGTGAAATGATAAGGAAGGTAGAGTTGGAGGCACCTAGATTTATCTCATTGGAATCTTGCATATGGAAAATACTGAGGAAAAGAAAGGTAAGAGTTACAAAGGGCATGCCTGAGAATTTGCTTGAAACTTTAGAAGTATTCCTTTTTTTAATTCAATATGAATTTAAGAATTAACCAATTGTTCAGTAGCATAGAAAAATTTGCAATATTTACAGATATTTTATATATGTCTGAGCTGATATTTCAAAATAAATTATGCTAGCACAAATGACTAATAACCATCTGGAAGGAAAAATACTTCAACACTTATACAACACACAAAAGCCAATTACAGATGGATTTAATAGTTAAATGTACAAAAAATTATAAAATTTTATTAAGGGTAAAACATTAGATCTGTAATTTAGGAGCGGGTGAGCGGGTAACTGAGTTCACAAAGTAAGCTTCCTAGTTCTGCATTTGGAGACTAAAGGATTTTCTAAAGATGAATTCTGGTTGAATGCAGATTTCCAGTTCATAGAATCAACTTTATTTCCCAACCTCTGTCATCCTGCATATACCTACCTGTGTTCCAACCAGTGTAAAGTAGTTTTCAAAGAGTCTCATCAACAAACAATATGTGGCTGGTCCAGGGCCCTTATTGTTTGAAATAAAATTACCTATCTGGGATAGCCTTTGGGGTTAGAGGGTGGGCAGGGTGGTTAGACATCTAATCCTCTTTTACGGTATTTAAATACCTCTGCATTGTTCTTACTATTACTAGGAAAAGAAGAAAGATGATGGTCCCAAGTCCTTAATACATGACTGCCTACTTGTCTCAGGAAACAGGCGTTAAATTCCTGGGCAGTAAGTCTATTCACCATCTACCACCACGCCTGTGGATAGGAATGTGTCTACACGGATGCCATCTGGGAATTAACAAAGAACTCAAAGACTGTTAAGGAAAGGAACCTAAAATAACTAATGCAGACCTGTGGTTCACTTTTTTTTTTTTAGAGACAGAGTCTCACTTTATCACCCTAGGTAGAGTGCTGTGGCATTACAGCTCACAGCAACCTCCAGCTCTTGGGCTCAGGCGATTCTCTTGCCTCAGCCTCCTGAGTAGCTTGGGACTACAGGCGCCCACCACAACGCCCGGCTATTTTTTGTTGCAGTTTGGCCGGAGTGGGGCTTGAACCCACGATCGTTGGTATATGGGGCTGGCGCCCTACTCACTGAGCCACAGACAGCCACTTTGTGGTTCACTTTTTAAAACTTCTTGTTTTAAAATGTTTTGACAGAAGCAGTTCATACTATTAAAAGATTTAAGTACCTGTAAGAATTTTATGTGCACAAAGTTTTTATTTTTGGAGAAAGATGACGCACGATCTTCTAGTTTTCATCAATTCAAAGTTCATATAAAGATGTAATTTCCCTAAGAGCAGGTAGAAATACATTTGTTCTCTAACAGCTTATTTTAAAACAAAGACTTATGCTGTTATCTCATTAGAATACAGTACAAATACAGAGATTTAACAAAAAAAAGTTTTGAAAAATTACTCTCTGTAAATTAATACTGAGTATGATTACTTGTGCTGACATAAACATAA
>CAUYON010140869.1:0-19489 GCA_963573935.1 Arctocebus calabarensis
TCCATTACAATGTTGAAGAGCAATGGAGACAATGGGCAACCTTGCCTGGCTCCTGATCTAAGTGGAAATGCCTTCAATTTAACTCCATTCAATACAATATTGGCTGTGGGTTTGCTGTAGATGGCCTCTATTAGTTTAAGAAATGGGCTCGGCGCCTGTGGCTCAACAGGCTAGGGCGCCAGCCACGTACACCTGAGTTCACGGGTTCGAATCCAGCCTGGACCTGCCAAACAACAATGGTGGCTGCAACCAAAAAATGTCCGGGCATTGTGGCGGGCGCCTGTAGTCCCAGCTACTTGGGAGGTGGAGGCAGGAGACTTGCTTGAGCCCAGGAATTGGAGGTTGCCGTGAGCTGTGATGCCACAGCACTCTTCCTAGGGTAACAGCTTGAGGCTCTGTCTCAAAAAAAAAAGAAATGTTCCTCTGGCTTGGTGCCTGTGGCTCAACAGGCTAAGGCGCCAGCCATGTACACCTGAGCTGGCGGGTTCAAATCCAGCCAGGACCCACCAAACAATAATGACAGCTGCAACCAAAAAATGTCCAGGCGTCATGGCGGGTGACTGTAGTCCTAGCTACTTGGGAGGCAGAGGCAAGAGACTCGCTTGAGCCCAGGAATTGGAGGTTGCTGTGAGCTGTGATGCCACAGCACTCTATCCAGGGTGACAGCTTGAGGCTCTGTCTCAAAAAAAAAAAGAAAAAAGAAAAAAGAAATGTTCCTTCTATGCCAATTTTCTTAAGTGTTCTGATCATGAAGGGATGCTGGATATTATCAAAAGCTTTCTCTGCATCAATTGAGAGAATCATATGGTCTTTGTTTTTAATTTGTTTATGTGGTGAATTACATTTATGGATTTACGTATATTGAACCAGCCTTGGGATCCTGGAATAAAGCCCACTTGGTCATGGTGTATAATTTTTTTGATATGTTGCTGGATCCTGTTTGTTAGGATCTTATTGAATATTTTTGCATCAATATTCATTAGTGATATTGGTCTGTAGTGTTCTTTTCTTATTGGATCTTTTCCTGGTATAGGGTTCAAGGTGATATTCGCTTCATAGAATGTATTGGGTAGTATTCCATCTTTTTCTATATTTTGGAAAAGGTTGAATAATATAGGTACTAGTTCCTCTTTAAAGGTTTGGTAGAATTCTGACACATAAACCTTTTTACCTTGAATATTTCAACAACCAAATAGCATCTCCACTTCCTTAGCTTTTCTAAGGTCTATTCTCCATCAAGAGTCACAGTTTCAATGTATTTTTTTTTTTAATTTTTGAGACAGATTCTTTTGTCCACTTGAGTAAAGTGCTGTGGCGTCATAGCTGACAGCAAACTCAAACCCCTAGTCTCAAGAAATCCTCCTGGCTCAGCCTCCCAAAGAACTGGGACTATAGGTACCAGCCACAATGCCCGGCTATTTATTTTACTTTATTATTATTTTTTTTGAGACAAGTTCTTGCCTTTGCTCAGTCTGATCTTGAATTCCAAAACTTAAGAAATCCAATTTTAAAATTATGTCCTTTGTTCCTTTTACACATATTTGGTCACAATCCATATTGATTTTATAAAAATTTGTTAATATTTAGCATATTATATATTACCTAGAAATGAAATAATGTAGTAATTATGACAAAGCAAATTATAGGAAAACAATGTACTAAGGCTGGGGAGGAATATCATGCCAGGTCACAAATCACTAAATAAATTCTCACAGCATATCCCACTAAAAAAATAAAATATAAATATAAATTAGATTCCAGTACCTTTCAAAAATTTTCCACCTGAGGCACTCATGAGCATGTGACTGCCTGTCCCCAGCTGCAGGAAATGTACCCAATTGTTGATGGCCCCTTGCTGCACTCTGGAATCCACCAGTGCTTTACTGCTGAAACTACACTTTCCATGGGCCACATCAGACAAAGACTCAGCAATGCCATCCTACCAAGGCAGACTCTTTCCCTAAATCTATAAAACCAGCAGCTGGCCTTTTACTCAATGGTGAAAAACTGAAGGTTTTTCCTTAAGATCTGAAAAGATGGGCAAGAGTGTTTATTCTTACCACTTCTTCAACATAGTATGGTTGGTACTGACTTTGGAAAAAATACAAGGAGAAGAAATTGGAAAGAAATATGTAAAACTGAAGACATGAAAGTCTATGTAAAAAACAGAAGTAACCTACAAAATATTACAAGATCTAAAAACTAAATTTAGCAAAATTCCAAAGCATACAAATTCAATGTATAAAGTCAACTGTATTTACATATTCTAACTACCAAAAAATTGGAGCTGGACATTTTTTTAAAGCTACCATTTAAATAAAATTAAGATGGAAAAGTTTAAGGATAAATTTATCAGAATAAGAATAGCACATGTATAATAAAATATTCAAAATATTTCTGAGAAAATATATGGAAAGATGAAGAAGTGGATCAAAGACTCAATACCATTAAAATGAAAGTCCTTTCTGAAATTGTTTATACATTCAAAAAAGACCATATAAAATCATTTTTGTAGAAACTCAGAAACTAAATACAATTTTCTGTCTAAATATAATGGTTCTAAAATACATCAAACAATTCTGAAAAACACAATAAATTTTGAGGATTTACATTACCTGATTTTAAAACAATATAAAGCTACAATAATTAAGACAATGTGCTTTGATATGAAGAAAACATAGAAGTCAATAAAACAGAAGTTGTTTATAAATAGACAGTTTATAAATTGATTTTAAACAAAGGACTTAAGGTAATTCAATAAGGTAAGAATTGGAATATATAAACAAATTTAGCCCTCCATATCCACAGGTTCTGCATAGGCAAATTTACAACTATGAATCACTACTATTAGAAAGACTGAAAAAAACAAGTCCTGGAGAAAGATGTGGTACAATGAAATGCTCATACATTACTAGTGAGAATGCAAAATAGTAACGTAACTTTGGAAAATGTTTTAAGGGTTTCTTATACAGTTAAATGTGCATTTATCACTTGTCACAGAAAGTCTACTCATAGGATTTTAACCCAAAAGAAAAAATATATTTTCATATGAAAATGTGTATGTTTTTGCTTATAAAATATTATTCTTAATAGCAAAAAAAGGAGGGGACCCAAATGTCCATCAACTGATATATTAGTTACCAAGCCGTAGCATTGCTAAACAATAGAACACCACTCACCAGTAAAAAGAACAAACTATTGATAGACCCAACAATATGGATGAATTTCAAAAACATTTGGTGTGAAAGACGCAGATGCAAAAACTACAACTGTATAATTCAATGCTTCTACAAAGGTAAACTATAGTGATACATAGTAAAAAGCAAATTAATGTTTGCCAAAGTGGATGACAAAAGGAATTTCTGTGGGTGATAGAATGTTATAGGTCATGATTGTAGTAGTGACACAATAGTATACAACTGGCAAAAATATTGAATTATGTTTTTAAAATTAGTCAACTTTAGTTTTGTAAATTTTATCTCAATAAAGCAGATAAAATGAAAACAAAACAATTATGAAGAATACAGACTATTTTTGTTTCAATGAGTTGTATCTATTGATATTTAGTGTGTTACAAATTAATATAAAAGATTTAAGATGTATTAATTAACTCACTGAACACGATAAATTTTTGTACACTTAAAATTTTCCTAAAATAGTCTATGATGAAATGTGTATCATGTATAAATATAAAAATAGATAACAATTTACTACCTTACAAAAAATAATAAATCAGTTATGCTTTAACATAAAATATATTTTTATAACAAGAACTATATATGTCAAAACAAAGTTAACGTAGTTAAAAAAAACATTGCTTAGCCAATTTGTGGCTTAATGATGTACAGGTGGATTCTCATCTCTATTTCAGCATTTAATTTGTTGTAACACATTCATGAGGAAAATGTAGTATTACATATATATTTTGAATAGGAAAGAATATGTTATAGTCTTTTCAAGTGATAGTTTCTTAAAAAATATTTGCAATGTGGAATACGAAGCCATGTTAGTAAACTTTTTGTACTGTTGTACTGTACTTTGGGTGAGTCTATTCCTCATGTATGCAATACCTATAAAACATTGGCTAAGATATAAAGCAATAAGATCTGGTAAACAGTGGTGGTGCCAGAAAAAAAAGCAATACACACACAATAGGAACAATTTGATATCATTTTTTAAAGCTGAACATGTTCAGGCCTTTCCACACCTGTGACCCAACAGACATATAGAGCAATATTGTGTATAAAACCAAGAAACTGGAAATCTCTCATAGGTCTATCAGGGAGTAAGTATGAATAAATTTTAGCATAATAAGTCACATGTATAAATAAGACATAGCAGATGCTTGTAAGACACTGACTAAAATTAAACTAAAAGCTACATTCAACAGTATATGTGAAGGTTAGGAAAGTGTTGTTGATTGAATAAAAATAAATTGCTGGGAAAATGTAAAATGTAAAATTAGGCTTAAAAACAGGCAAAAATGAATGAAATGTCATTTATGCATATGTGTGACTAATAGTTACACTGGTCAATTATAAAGAAACAATTCAAAATCACGTTGACCTCTGACAAGAAGGCATGAAAATGGAACTTGGATAGAGAACATGGTATCTTCAATAAAGAGTAATGTTTTGAAGGTAATGTTGGCATTTATCTTACTATTAGTTATGATTTTGAGTCATAACTTACCCATAACCTTTATGCGTGTTATCTATATGGATGTTCTTCTGTTATTTTAGTATAATAATGTTATTTAATCTTTAGTTAGGCCTGAGATACTAGACTGTGTACTACCTTGATGATATGTTTTTCTAAAGATTTTTGATTATAGGACTTTCTAATCTTCTTTATGGTTTGTTAACATGACATACAGTCACACTTTTTTAAAGACAGGTAACCTAAATTAGTTTCATGTATAATAAAATTTTCCTAAGAATATGATTATAGAAATCCTCATATTAGAACCACTTAGATACATGTTTTCAAAAATCAACCACACACACACACACACACACACGAACGTTGACACCTACCACATAATTAGTATACACACATACAGTTGACAAATCACACAATATCAGTTATCCTGTGACTCTTAGTTGGGAAACCCATATTCTTTATCAATTCTCTATCTTCCATTTTTACAGAAATTTGTTTTAAATATAAGCAGAGCCCTACATGAAATACACTCAGAAATCACATCCCAAACACCATTCTTGTGACTACAAATAAAAATAAGAAGCAAACCAAATTAAATTTTCATTCTACTTACTATTCTTCTCTCATTTTAGCCTCTGAGTGTTCCTTTTCAGATTCCTGTAGATCCTTTAAGCTCTGGCAATGCAAGACAGGGTTTATTTTCACGATTTCCCTATCAAATTTAACAATCAAGTAGTAATAAGAGGCTATATATTTTCATGGCATTCTTTCAGAAAATTGAAATATAATAACTTTGGATTCCAACCTTATTTTCAAGGTCATATACACCGTTCATAAAAACAGCTTATTTATGTTTCTGTAATAGAAGAGTTGATGTTATGCAGAAAAAATTCTCTGTAGAATTTTATAGGAAACAGTCATGGTATGTCTTATTTAATAAGACCCATGGTTGGGTGCGGAGTGCTTTAAAGAACCGCCTATTATCTGGTTCACATCCTCAGTAGAATGGTCACAATTGCTATTTAGGCAATATTCACTATGTTCTTTTGTATTTTGATTATCTAAAATCATTATTAATTTTATTTACAATTGTTTTTAATGTTTTACAAGCATAGGCAGCTTTGTTAGAGTTAATATACTGCATTCTCATAATATACCATTAAAAGTCATATATTTTTATTGTAATGAATACGTTGTATTATCTTCAAGATAATTATCATTGACAAATTAACACATTGGAAGCCAATAAAAAAAGAGGGTTTATATAATAACAAATTTTCTAAAAGGAAAAGAATATGTACTTTTTAATTCATAGTACAACTTTTTAAAAAACATTTTCAGAATGTTTTGAGGGTACAGATCTTTTGGTTACAGTTTGAGTCAAAGGTTTAAGTACGCCCATCAGCCCAGTTACCCTGCATTGTATCCGTTAGATGTGCATTTTAAACCTCCCCTGTTGCCTCTCCCACCAGCTTGCTTTCCATTGAATTTGACTACCAAATGTGCACATGGGTATGGACCAATTAGTTAATAATGCTTGTTTTTCCATTCTTGTGATACTAAACTTAGAAGAATGAATGGTCTCCAGTTCCACCCTGGTAGTAACAAAAAGTATTACATCATCATTTTGCTTTAGTATGAAACAATGTTTACGGGGAAAAGCAAGATACTGGTTTACAGAGCAAGATACATTTGTCGCAGACAACAAACAGGTGCTTTGTCCTAACAACCAAGAAAGGACTCAGCATTTTTCATGGCTAAATATTGCTCCATGGTTTGCCTATACCACATTTCATTAATCCACTCACATATTGATGGGCACTTGAGCTGACTCCACATCTTTGCAATTGTGAATTGTGTTTTTATAAACATTCACGTGCATGTGTCTTTTTGATAAAATGAGGTTTTGTTTCCCTTGGGGAAAATATCCAGTAGTGAGATTGCTGAATCAAACGGCAGGTCTGCTCTTAGTTCTCTGCTGCATCTTCACACTGCTTTCCGTAGAGGTTGTGCTCATTTCCAGTCCCACCAACACTGCATCCAAGCTGGCATCTGGTGTTTTGGAATTTGGTTTAAAAGCCATTTTCCCTGGTATTAAATGATATTTCATTGTGGTTTTGATTTGCATTTCCCCAATGATTAGAAACACAAAGCATTTTTTCATGTGTTTCATTAGTCTATCTCCTTGTGAAAAACTTCTGTTAGTATCCTTGGCCCACTTTTTAATGGAAGTGTTTGATGCTTTTCTTGCTGATTTGCTTGAGTTCTCTATAGATTCTGATAATCAGCCATTTATCAGATTTATAGCATGAAAATATGTTTACCATTCTATAAATTGCCTATTCAGTCTATTGGTTATTTCTTAAGTCTTCATAATAAAAACTATTCATAAATTATACACTTTATCCTAAAACACTTTCTTTTTCATTCCATTGAGAAAATAAACCTACTAATCATGATAAATTTGCTTTTATTGCTTATTATGCTTTTATATTCAACTTAAGAAGGTATATATAAAATATTAACTTTGTTGTCAACGTATCATAGTGTTCATCCTTAGGAAGAATATCAAACTTAGTAATGGAATATCCACATATTTTATTTTATTTGCAAAGATGTAGATAGTAATAATAAATGTTGTGTCCCCTTATGCTATCCATATTCCAAATAACCATATAAATATGTAAAATGTCTCTAGTATTAATTATTTACAAGTTATTAAACTTCTGGCCTCTTGGTACTTAATATTCATAGGCCATAACCTAAAAACCTACGGGTCTTAAAAGTTTAGTGCTTGTTTAACTCTAGTTCACAGTCAAAGGTTAATGTAAAATAACCCATCCCCATATATTGCAGTTACCTCAAATAAGGAAAGATTAAAAGCACAACCAGAAAGATGCTAAAATTCCTAAAATGATGAAAAATGGTGACATTTTTCTTCCTAGTAAAATCAGTAAACTTAGTGCTTTCAAGTTATAGATCCTTGAGGTACATTCCCTGATTTCCTCTATAATGACCACAATTATTCCTAAAACGTTCTTTATAATCCATGAGCTTGTGGGAAGGTGAGATTTAACTCACCAGACATATACAACACCTTGGAAATCAAACTGTAAAAGCTACATCCCAACCTTACATAAACTATAATGAAATTGAACAAAGATGGACAAGAAAACAGCTCATCACCAAAACCTATGCCTGTTGCGCCTCATCAATTCCTCTGTTATGGATCTGAACGAAGTGACTAATACTTTTCTCAGTGGTACCTTAAAAGAGAAATAAAAATTTCGTCTGTTAAAAAATATATGCAAAATCTAAGCTGAACCATTTGGTTTTGTGTTCTTTTAACTGGCATTTCTAACTGGAATAAAATAAGAGTAGTGCATAAATGCCAAGTAAAAAGGTTTTATCTGCATTCAGATGAAAACAAAAATGATTTAGACGAGTAAATGGAAAGACATTTTCCTGTATTTTTAGTTTTGTAATTCTTTCTGAATTTCCCATCTTCTTTCTACCCTAAAACTTGGGCAGGGGAAGTGACAGTATAACCAAAAGCTTCAAGGTTTTCCTGTGGATATCTGATAGGATGCAAAAGCAGCATGAGGCTGAACCATCATCTTCAGCTTGAAATAATTCTTACTGGCTAGCAGAACAAGCCCAACATCAGGCATGCAGCCCTGATGCATGAAGAAAATTATTTTCCAAGTAGCTTAGACTTAATCCTAAATAAACTTTTGGAGGCTTGAACTCTGCAGGATAATACTCTCTGAGAGGCACAATATCAATGGCCCTATATGGAATGGCATGAATAAGAAGAAAACAATGACTTATTGCTAATTCCTATCTTCTTTTGTGATTTTCTATTTTAAAAAGTAAATATTCCTAAAACATTCTACTTAATAAAAAAGATACTGGAATTTTAAATAATGCCCCCCCAAATATTTTTAAACAATTTCCTAACTTTGGAGATTTGTATGAATGTTTCATTTTTCATCTTTTTGCAACCTCTGTAAGAGTATAGACTTGTAAAAGTCAAGGATGGGTTGTAAAAAAATAAAAAAGTTACATTCAGATTCTACAGCAAGTATATAACCGTAAATAGAAGTAAAAATACGGGATAAATATCCAAGGCCTTGTTGGCAAAGTCAGGACAATTACTAATACTTTTTAAAAATCTGAATCTGCCTATCTTTTACACATGAATTAATCAAATCCATCCAATAATTTATTATACTCTAGTAAGTTTTTCTGGAAGAATCTATGGAAAATTTGACACAGAATTTTAATTTTTGTCTCAATACACATTAAAATCTAGTTTAATGCATCAGTAAAACAGATTATCTACTATACTTACCTCCCTTAAGATAATGAACATTTTGGTAGCTTAAATCCCAAAGCCGGGATGAGATCCAGGATGGGAGGGCACAGAAAGGCAGGACGTAGGACAAATGTCTTTATAGGTTCCTAGCATGCCAAAATGCTGCAGAATTTTCTCATGGGATTTTAGTTCTTCAGGGTCAGTTCCTCCAAAGCTGACAGAATTCTCTGTATCTCTAATTTTTACACAATTATAGAGGAATAATATCACCCTATATTGATTTAACAAATGAAGTTTTTTCTAGCAACTCTATATTAAGGTTTGGTTAAAAGAGCTGTTCAACTCCTGCATGAACCAAACAAAGGCAGAATAGTCTACAAAATTCTATTCTTTTTAAGCCGCTTTGAAACAGAAAAGAAATGCTTTCTTTCCAATTTGAGTAATATTAATATAATTTCCTCACAAGGTCATTTTCAATAGAATGAAAAAAATCAAAAATCAAGTTCAGGGAATTTCCCCTCTTCTTTTCTCTTGTGATGATCAGAATATCTGACTAAAAGTGAGTGGTGACGTAGTCATCTCCAGTTCTAAGTCCCAATGTCCCACCCACCCTGCTCACAGAACCTCTTTGATTGTCTGGTTGTGAAGCCCTTGGTTGAGCGACACAGACTCTGAAAGAGGGGAGGCTCTCAGGAAATATGTATTTTCTTAGCACAAGTAAGGATTGTTTTAAACTACACTTTTCAGTTTTAGACAGAAATAACTCCTGTGTATATATAAAAAACAAATGGAAAATTTAGCACTCATACAGCCCGTGAATGCTTCTTAATTGTTTAATGGTATCCCTAAGCTTCCCAATTGTTTAGTAGTAAAATTGTATCTAACTTAAATGAGGACTCAAGTAAGCTACAACTTATATATTTCTCAAGGTTACAAAGAATGGATGTAAAGCAGTTCTTAACTCCAAAGAGTTTCACATGGTAAGAACAAGTAGATCTCAGCTTTAAGGTGCTAATTGCCAGGTGAGTCAGTGCTTATGGGATGAGTGAGACTTTCCAGAATGAAATACAGAATGCCATAGTGAAAAAAGGACACAAAATTCTAATTGGTGGTATAAAATGAGAACACGTCAGCACTTATCTATACTCGTATTGAGGCTGCAACTCCTGACTTCATTCACCACATAAACAGAAGTAAAAACAAAGACCACAGAAACATCTCAATAGGTGCAGAGAAAGTAATTGATAAAATCCAGCCCCCCCCACTTCGTGATAAAAATCCTCAATAAACTAGAGTTTCCTTCTTTTCTATGACTCTTTCTGGGAAAAAAGAATTGTGAAAAAACTAAACATATTCCATCAGGATTTGACCGAGACTATGTTTTGAGCCAGACACACCTTAAGATGTGGAATTTATCCTTGAATGTGTCCACTTGCCCGGAATTCTTTGTATGGCCAGTCGGTCAACTGAAGAATGACATTCTTATCCATGTAGCTGGGAGTGAGCATTAGTGGAAACTACAGGAATCTTTCCTTCCTTCTATACAGAGTAGAGAAGCTGGAGGGATGTAGTGCCCTGAAGGAAGCCGTGGGAACCAAGCAGTGGGGAGCCTGGGGGAGGAGATGCCCCCTGAAAAGCAGCAGCTGTCTCTTGTTAAGCAAAAAAATTTGACTTTTCCCTCTTCTATGTTTACAGGGATGGAGCTGGAACATATTCTTACAAGGATGCATGAGTATTACAATTTTAATATAATTTTTTCATTTCTTAAAATGTGTATACAATTTTTGGTACCCCATGTACTTTTGATTTGTTTAGATGTATTGGCCTATCTCATCTAAGACTTGTGAGATTCAGGCTCCATATGTGCCTCACTCTCCTTTTCTGCATCAGTCCCAATCATAAATGCTCTGTTTTTGTTATATACATACTTCCATTTATCATTAAAATAATAGCCTTCTATTTCAGTGGTGCCTGGGTCATGCTAGCATTGGTGAGATAATCATTTAGATTTTCTTTATCTGAACTCTCAGAAAATATGTTCACAATAATCCCAACGTTAGAAAGCAAACTAGCACCGTCTCCATATAAAGCACCACAGTTAATCCACAGGGAAAGTCAAAGAACATCTGCTATCATTCACAATAGCACAGCACTAAAGTTGCACACATAAAGTCACATCAGTCAGAGGGAGAAAGCAATGGATAATCGTCACTGCACACTACCTAACCATGGTCGCCAACATCAGTCATCAGAGGCACCACCACCAGAGACAGAAACTACAGATGGTGCATAATCTAACTATACCCATTTGACACTAAAATGAAGTACTAAGAAGCCTCTAAAAAAGCAATTTATTAAGAAAAAAATAAATTAAAAATTATAGTGAGATTCATTCAATAAATCTTGGGATTCTGCCTCTCCTACTTCCTATTGAAAGTAGGGCCACAAGAAAGAAAAATGAAAAATCTTTTCATACATAACTCTAGAAGATTTTGAAGACTAAAGGCACACTAGTACATCTCTCTCTTAAAGTATCACAAGAAGAAAAGAACACAGCATAGCACAAGTAAGTTACTGCACTGCACAACACCAGGGCATCTGAGCAGCCGCACAAGGCCTGATCCTGTGTCTCAGGGGCCGGTGAGGTAGAAAGAATGAAAGAAAGTTCAAAAGGCAGCCAGAGTTCCACCAAAAGAGACAGCAGGACTTAGTATAGTGCCTGATGGAGCCTCAAAAGTGTCCATCCAAAGTCATGCAGATAATTTGGCTCTGGATTAATATTCTATACCCACAAATGACAATTTACATAGATATTAGTCCTTATTTTCAGTGGCTCATGAAAGAAGATTATTAACACTGCTTTCTCCTTCTCTGGCCAGAAATTAGTAACTCCCTGGCAAATTACTTCTTCTAATTCCCATGGAAGTGGTAGGGTACAGGATAGAAACAGCATGTGGAGAGCTGAGCAGGAGATCAAGCTCCTTTTGATGAAAGCCTAATGGTTTTCTGTAACCTCAGAGGAAACCAGTTGCATGTCAGTGATGTGGAATGAAATGTTTAATGAAGCTGTCAATGAGGTTGCCAGACGATCATGTAGGTCTTCAGCGTGTAGCCACCTATCTTACACACTGCGGATGATTCTTCTGAATTATCTCTGGACTTAAAAAAAGCATAATTTTCTTTAGTGTTAAGTATTACCTTCATTTAGTCTAGGGTACACAAAGTTATGGCAGTATGAAAATTAATTCAATCAGGTTACCTCCTATAAACTTTAAGAAGCATTTAAAGTGAAATAGCTGACTTCAGCAATTTAATTCTTTATTAACTATTGTGTTCTCTAAGTATGTCCACATAATTTATTTACATGGCAAACAAATATTCATTTTATTAGCTGGTTATTTTAAGGGTTTTGGTAAAATTTCTCATGTTTCTCTGAATATACTCCAGTCTCTGATTGTTATGTTAATCTCCCAGACTTCTGAGAGAGTCAAATTCAGTGTATAAAGTATCTTTGAAGGTGCTCCTTTCTTTAAAAAGATAATATATTTATATATATCTGTGTATTCCAACTAAACCTAACGTAGGCATTAACTAAATAGTATATGCTTTTTAAAACTCCACTTTTCATAGTGAATGAAAGTAGTTTTCACCAGTCAATTGGGGAAATAGGGAGAAGAATTTATAGAAAAGACCAACCGAACAGCTGAATGAAGAAGATACAGGAACCGAGTAGGATCAAGACTTCTCTGCAGACTATTCAAATCTTTGTGGATTTCCGTTATCCCACCCTCACCTATGTTATTGCATAAAGCATGCCATTCTCAAGAATTCTGAAGTAAAATATCTGAATAAGTACTGATGACCTAGAAGTGAAAACCTCCTACGTTAGTCAGTGTTCAAAGTGTTTATAATTTATCTGGGGTGGTAATCATATACATCACCTCTGGTAAAAAGAAGTGAATGTCCATTAGCAGTGTAGATTTAAGCCATGCTTCCTGAATTTGAATCTTGGCCCTGCCAATTCATTGAAAAATACATTAGCCTCATGTTGCCTTAATTTCTTTGATTTTAAAGTGAAATAATAATAGTGCTTACCTGATAAGATAGTTCTTAACATTACTAAAGTCGATATACCTAAAATATCTCCTGTGTTACCTGGCAAGAGAGGAAGTTTCATAAAGCATTAGCTTTTTTATGATTAAGACAAAATTAAAATGCAATGAAAGGTTGTATGCCATCTCAAAAACTGAGGAGAATCAATTTCCTAAAGGTTATTATAAAATAGTAATTCTATTTATATATGGTATTAATAATCTCTTGGATTTTTCCTTTTTGTTGTAGTTTTTGATAAATGAAATCAGGCATGTGTATTGACAGAAGAATGACTATCTGGTTGACTCCCCAGTTTCTATAAGCATCTTTTGAGCATGATGGCTGTATTTAACATAAATTTCTTTTATTTTGCTTTGCCTTATTTTACTTTGAGTAGTAGTTTGCCTTGTTCCCTTTCTTTGTCAAATAATTGTATTATTTCTGATATCTCAAGAACTCTCCCTGATAGGATCTAGCCCCACTGATGTGTGCTATTTTTCTTTAAAGCACTAACCTGATTATTTTCAGAACTATAAATATTGCACCAGGGACTACTCTACTTGCTTAGGAAGTTGGAATAGTAATGGAATTGGGAGAAGAATATTGAGCAAGTTTTTTAAACTTCATAGTTTCAAATATATATTTCTGGATATTTTTTCTTCTTGCCATGTTATGCTTGGAGTGGTAGCTTGCCTAACTTTCATAGCATATTATATATTATAAACCAATAAAATTTCCTAAAATTGTGCTAGTTAAAAAATCCCGGACTTGTTCTGCATTCTTTTATACTACTCCTGGAACCCAGGTGTCAAAAGTTACATTGTCAATCGATCCCAATAAATTACAATTACAATTACAAATTGTAAATTTGTAAATTACAAACAGAATTTCATCAAAATTAGAAACTTGTTTATTAAGAGAATAAACAGAAAAGCTTACATCTGATGAAAGATTTATATGCAGAATGTATAAAGAACTCTTTAAACCCAATAACAAGAAATCAAACCAACTTTTTAAGGAACAAAAATTTAATTGTGAACTGCACAAAGGAAAAAATGCATGGCAAATAAGCATCTTAAAAGATACTCCACATAATTAAAGAAAAACAGAAGTCTAATCTACCAAGGGGGAGCAGAGAGGAGCAAGGGTGGGGACACGGGAGGGTGATTGGGGGGGATGTCACCTACTGTGCACAGCGTGAGAGTGTTCAGCATGCCCCTAGGCGAAGGGTTGAACCACAACTTGAATTTTACCTCAGAAATGAAAACAACATAACCTAAACATTTATGTGAAACTGAAATTAAGAAAAGATACACCACAAAATTTATTAGGAAATGTAAATTAAAACCACAGCAAAATAGTATTTCATCACCATTAGAATATCTAAAATTAAAAGTCTGAACATATTAACTGTTTTTGAGGGCATAGAGAAACTGGAAGACTCAACATACTTGATGAGAATGCAAATGGTACAGCCACTTTAAAAAACAATCTAGCAGATTCTTTAAAGATTCACCATGCATTATATCATACGATCTAGGCATTTCAGTCCCAAAGAGAGATCCAGGAAAATAAGAAACTACATATCTAAGTAACCACATGTTCACTCATGTTCATAGCAGCTAAATTCAATACAGCCAACAGTAGAAACAAATGCATGTCCAGTAAACAGGTAAATTGATAAATTATGTCATATCCATACAATGCATTACTACTTAGAGAACTACTCAGCAATAAAAACAAATGAATTCTTAATATATGCAGCAGCATGGCTGAATCTCCAAATTATCATATTGAGTAAAAGAAAATAGGAAAAGATCCATGTTATGTTACAATGTATATAAAGTTCTAGAGATGCTTACCAATCAATAGTGGTAGAGAGCAGATTATTAGTTGCCTGGGAATGGAGAGGGAGTGAGTTGGAGAAATTATAATGTGGTTTAAGTAAACTTTCCAGGTGATGGAGGTATCCCTTCCTAATTGTGGGCAGAGTTCCAGGGGACTACACACATGTCAAACGTGTCAAATTATGTTATTTGATATGTTCGGTTTACTGAAGCTATCTTTTAAATGCATTCAGTGTATCCAAGTAATTCTTTACACATAATTACATGTAATGACAATTCCTCAGAAATACAATTTCCTTTAAATCAATGAGCATTTACTTCATACATTGAGCTTTCCCTAAGTGTCAGAGACTATTAGAAACTAAGAATTTAAAGAGGAAATAGTGTTAGGTGAAATGTTTTAGCTTAACGGTTTAAAAGCACTGTATTTACAGTCATATTGACTTTAATTCACCATCTAGCACCACCTTTTCCCAACTGAACAATCATGGTCAGTACTGAAATTATCTAAGCCTTAATTTTTTCTAGTGCAGGGAGAAATCTGCAGGCTAACGCCCACATGTGGCCGTCTAGGTTCTTAAGTGTGGTCTTTTCCAAATTTCACAGAACAAATCCTTTTATTTTTGATTAAACACAATAATATAATTATAAACATAATTAACACAATTATGTTCTTCTTTCATATTTTTATTATATTTTTAAAATGAACATACTTAAAATACCAAAGAATGAAACAATTTTCAATGACATAATCCTCGTAGATTGACCAGGATGTCAATTTAGCCCTAGATTTAACAAGGGTTAAATTGATAGCTGCTACACTGGTGATTTAGTTCTAACTTCGCCTGAATGACTGGTGCCACACTGGACAAGGCTGGTTGGTGAGAGTTTATAGAGATTGAATGTGCCATTCTATTATTATCTTTTGACAAGGGTATACTGTGTTTCTGCTTGAAATGGAATTTGTGAATAGCTTGACAGTATATTTTAATTCTTCTGCTTAACAGCCCATCCTGTCGAAGACAACCAAGAGAACATCAAAGGAAGAAAGCATTTTTCAATGATTGGAAATTGCAATATTACCTTATTTCTGCTAAAGATGAGATGATATGCTTGCTTTGTGATACTGCAATATCAATATCACAGGGTGAGAGGAGAGGAGAAAGGGGAACAGAGGTGGGAGGGTGATTGGTGGGATATCAACTAGTGTGTAAATTCAGTGCTCATCAATATACCACTCATAAGGACTACAAATGTTTTAAATTAGAGGGAGAGGCATAAAATTTCATATTGCAGAAATTAAAAGATGAAAAACAAAAGGACAGACAATTCATTCAAGCAAGGAGAAGTAGAAATAACATCATTAAGGCAATTTATAAAGTAACTTACATATTCAGGAAAAAGGGGGAGCTATTCAGTGATGTAGAAATGGTGAAAGAACGCATTGTTAAAGTTGTAGGATGCTTAGACCCCAATAATGTTTCAAAGTACAAACAACTGCCTCTTCTAAGGAGAACCATAACAGATTGGCAGCATGAATTAGCCTTTGACCTAATAGAAGAACTTCATGTATTGAACTTCATGCATCAAAAGGAAACTATATATTATTCAATCACTTTGGATGAATCAGCTGATATTACTGACTTAGTGCATGTTTTGTACTTCATTTAGTTCATAATGGAATATTTTCTTTGCTACAGAGAGTTACTCAAAAAGAACAAGGAGAATAGATATCTTCAATAACTTTCAAGATAAATATCATGAAGTGGAACTGAATTTGGTAAATTTACTGAGTGTACGTACTGACAGTGCACCTTTCATGACAGGAAAACATGAAGGGTTTGTTGCACAGATAAAGTGTTGACGGATACAGATGCCCTCATTTCTTTTCATTGTATCTTGCATCAGCAAAATCCAGGTGCTAAAGCTGCTATTTTAAGTGACAATTTGCAAGTTGTAAGTACTGTTAACTACATTTGTGCAAAGGCAGCATAACATCATCAATTTCCCAACATGCTGAAGTTGAATGATGAGGTTTTCAGTGGGATTTGCTATATCTTTCTAAAGTGCCATTGGCTATCTTTATCCATTAAAAAAGAAGGTATTAGCAGGTATAGCCAAAATTTTATCTCTGCAAGAACAGATGCTTAAATTTTATGGAGAATAGCAATGTGAATTATTGAAATAAAATTTCTATAGGAATGCAGTATTTCTGTGTGACATCATTAAAATCAAAATGATTTGAATATTTCTTCATAAGGCAAAACTAAGTCTATATCTCATATATGAAATAAATTCCAGGCATCTTTTAAAAAGCTATCTGTTTTTCAAAAAACTTCTTCAAAGAGAACTTTCGAATGAACATTTTCCCTAGTTTGCAGAGATCATTGATGAGCAAGATGATGTATGTGTATCATTTGAAGAATACACAGGTGTTACAGAACTATCAAGTGGAGAATACAATGAAAAGTTCACTGACTGAGAATTATGACAAACATTAGCATTTCAGCCTGACCTAATGGATATCATCAAAGCATCTAAAGAACGACAGAGGGAACTGATTGAGCACTCAGCAAATGACATTTTAAAGTCACTGTTTGATGCTAAAAAAAGGCTCAATTGAAACATGAAAAAGCGCAGTAGAATACCCACACCTTTGGCAACATGGCTGAAAAACGCTTTCTTGATTTTCAATCACTTATTTTTGTGGATCTTCATTCTCCTACCCTAACCCAAATCAAGACATAAATAATTAATACCCATCTAGAGAGCAACTGAAACTGCGGACTTTCAGGATGCAACCAAATATTCAAACAATTTCCAACAAAAAGCAGACACACCAAAGTCGCTGAATTGTTAATTAACCTCCAACAAAAAGCAAACTATTAGTTAATAGTTTTCATTTTTTGAAATTATTAAGTACATAATAATTACATTTTTATAAAATAATGTAAATTTTTAAGTGATTTAAGCGATTCTAATTGAAGTTTATTGAATGCAGCCTTATTTGATTAGAGCTAAATTAATGCAGCCTTCTGACAAAAAGTTTCCCCACCCCTGCTCTAATTTAAAATAAGATTAAATGGGATAATGCATATAATATTCTAAATAATGTTTAGAGCATTTAATAATTATTATTACATTATTACTGTTAAAGAAACAAGGCTCTTGACCATCTCATCAAGACTCTAGAGAAAAAAAAAGACTCTAGAGAAGCAATAGAAAAAAGATTAAGGATCATTAAAAATTTTAGTAAGTTTGATTTCAATTACAGAAGTTATAATAATTTTTCAGCCTAAAAATACACTTTCTGGAAACTTTCTGCCTTTAATAACCTCTTCTTCAATGGCTAAAGAAACCCAAGATTTCTTTAAAATGTTAAAACAGCACACATGAAACCAACTAGTCCTGTCTCAGTAGCAAACTGCAATTCAATTATCCACATGCAAGATTAAGAAAATAAAACTCCAGAACCCATTTTAAAGGCCTTCTGTAAGCTGTAGCAAATATCACCTTCTGTTTGAAGGTTGCAGCTCAGCCAAAACATCTAATATACTATCAAAATGTTTTTGTTAAATTTCAAGTGGGACATGGAATGTCTCTACTCGCAATATTCAGAGCTTTCTCAACAATATCTAAATTTTAAATCATAAAGTGATTGCATTTCTGATCATTGCCTTGGAGGCAGGCAAATGGAGGAATAAAATTCTCCCTTAAATATACTTTAGAACATCAGCAGGGGACACAGGTCCTGTGAAGGACTTAGCCTTGGCTGACATGTAGATTCTCCTATGCCTACCTCAGAATTTCCAGGCAGATCATTTATTAAAGTTGCTGGGAACAAATAATATGCAAAGACGTATGTTTTGTAAAATAATTGAGTTCCTACAAAATACCCCTTTTAAGAAGATATCTTTTTAATAATGTAAGTTCTTTGATGTCCAGGTCTAGAGATGGTACAAAACGTGAATAAGGATTTAATATTCTGGAGCTGGATGTATCACAGCCCTCTCCCAATACTCCATGTCACTGGTGAAACACAAACACCTTGGTATTCTAACTGTTAAAACTTTTGCTGGTCACTACTTGGGCTAGGGTACTGGTCAAGGGAATGCATTAGCTAGTACTGTTGCAGGAAGACAAGGCCTAATGGAGAGAAAGAGCACCCAAACACCACATTTATGAGAGGAAGGGCTTTATGCACCAGCTGGGGAGCTTACGGCATGGAAGAATTCCAAATGGCCACGCTCCCCATCTGGCTTGATCTTTCCCTTTTTATCAGCAGTCAAAAAGTTCCACCCTACAGGTACTCTTCTTATCGGCCTCTGTACCGAACCTAGTGTTCCCTTTAGTGATGGTATAAGCATTTTCTTAATGTCCACAACAATGCATCACTGCCACCTTCCAGGATTTCCAAACTGCCTCTAATAACTGAAGTATCTCCTGCTGATACTTAATGTCCTTTCCCCCAGAATTTAATAGTTCCTTCTCCTTATACAATGTTCTGTGCACTTGGAGAGTCAGAAAAGCATACTTAGAGTCTGTGTAGATATTCACACTTTTCCCTTGA